>JAUTDX010004209.1:0-35423 GCA_030844895.1 Ambrosia x helenae | reverse complement strand
ATGTCTCAGTAGAAACTATCCATCATTTGGGTCTCCCCAAATGCATATAACTAGTTAATTTAAGAGATGAAAACATAAAAATTATGAAGAGACAAAATAAAAGGTATGAACTAATTACTATTTTAATAATAACGTTTGCTTAATTATAATTATAAATAGTATTTAAAATAATGTAATTTGATCACGTCACCTATATAATATAACAAGTCGGTTCTTAAATACAAAAAGTAACATATTGATGTATCTACTGTTACACTTGTCAAACATTAGTCTTCAAATATAAATAATTATTATTTAATAAACTCGATAACTTTTGTAAATTACATTTTACCTTTTCAAAATCTTCATATTTGTCCCTAAATATATAAAATATAATACAGTATATATATTAAATAAGACTTAATTTGAGATAAATCTTATCTTATAAAAACAAAGGTACGACAATTGTATACTCACACTTATTAAAATCTATAAATAAAAACAAACTTCATTTTTTCTTCGAGAAATATTAAGTATGACTTGTTCTGTTTGCTTACATAAACCAAAAGGGTAAAAGTGTCTTTCCAAAATATTTACACACACTATTTAACACTGTTTTGAAAACCGGACCGGCCGGTCAGACCGGGTTCCGAGACCTGGACTAGTCTGGTTTGGGTGTTTGGACCGGCATGCAAGTCAACCGGCCTCGGACCGGAAAACAGGGTGGTCGGACGGTTATTTTTATTTATTTTTTTATTATTTTTTGGGTTTCGAAGCATTTTTGGCCCGGTTCGTTGGACCGGTCGGACCGGTGAACCGCTCAAGGGTCGGTTCAACATCCGGTCCGGTTCTGAAAACCTTGCTATTTAATGACCACCATCACTTATTAATTTTAAAAACAAGGCTATTAACGTAATTTTCAACACTAAAAAAATAATCCCATAACATTAGACAAACAAAAACAAGAAAAAATCAAAGTTATAATATTACGAACCGGGAGTCTGAATATGTGTCACCGGCGGGAACACATGAACAAGATAAAACACGAGCTCCGGGAGCAAAAACATGATCAACAGCCCATTTCACGACGTCGATATCGCTCTTCCCGACTGCGATAAACACGTCGACCGCTTCTCGGGTAACATGATCAGTCCGATTCTCCTGCTCTTCAACTTCCACAATTTCTGGCGACGTGACTCGCCGCCATGATTGCCGACAGCTTTCTTCTACGATCTCGGTGACCCATGATCATCGTTTATATTATCTGACATAACAATTTGCAGAAGATGATGAACTGTGGAGATGATAACAAAGGTGTGTTAGAGTGGTGGCGGTGGCTTCTTGTGAAATATGAATATGTCTCGTTGCTTTCAAAGCTTTTTTTATTTTATTTTGTATACTTAAAATAAACTAGGTATTAGTTGGCCCGCGCTTCGCCGCGGGCGCGGCTGTTGTGCATACATGTTTAGTAGTACGCTTTATTTGAAGTCAAAGTTAGAATAAATGTGTCAATGCTTAGCTAAAAGGTGGCATATTACGTGGACTAATAGAAACATAATATGTGGACGGCCTCACGATACATCCACTCGGTAGAACAATTGAATCATCTAGATAACTATACTGGTATTGAAAGTATTAGTCCCGAAAAGCGGCAAAATTTGTTACCGGTAATGATACCGAAGTGCACAAATTACGTTAACAATCGCGCGTTGAGGGTTTGGTGGACGTTAAAGATCGCACGTCGCTGTGGGAGCTTCTGTTGCGTGGAGGGTTTCGTGGACATAAAAGATAATATTAAGTGACTATTATTATCGCGTGGGCTTAAAAAAAATACTCGCGGCTAAAAGCTAAAAGTTTGGTGATCAAATTTAGAAAAAATGTGTCAATGCTTAGCTAAAATATGTTGCGGTGGATGTGGCTGTAATGAAACTTTAAAAAGTTGGGTGGTCAAAGTTTAAAATTATAAAAGCTAAAAGTTTGTTAGTTAAAATTTGGTGGTCAAATGAGTTAGTAAAAAAAGTTAGTGACAAAAATATAATTATAATATAACAATAAATTATAAAGTAAATATAAAATATTAAAATATTAATTGTTGGCTGGCGGCTGCGCATCTTAGTTGAAGGACACTATTAAAGTGTCCTTCAATTAATATATAGAGAATGGCTTTAATCTTTCTATCTCTATTTTATTTTATGAACTAGTAATATACCCTGTGCGATGCCGGCGGGATTTTGGATGGTATAGGTCATATCCCAAATGAGTGCAGTCAATGCTCGCCACAACTAAATGAGTGCAGTCAATGCTACAGATCATGCCGGGAATGTGATGTCTTTCTTCGTGTGCTTCATACAAACATGCAATGTCGTGGCTTGTTGGTCTTCACAAAAACTCAGCCCCGCATAACTTAATGACGGCATTGCAAAAAATTGTAAACATTCGCGCGACGTCCTCTCAGACATACATAAATACTCATCGTATTCGTCTGGAGGATTACCGGTTGCGAGTTGTTTCACTGCTGAAGATACTTTTAGCATGGGCGTAAAACTCTTTCTAAACCGACCGTCCATGCTCTCTCTGAACCATTCAAAGTTTGCTTCAACATCTGCTACAATACGTAGAAATAGACGTCTCGACATGCGATACCTTTGTTTAAACTGTGCGTCGGTTTATTTTGGTACTTCAGCAAAGTAGTCATTTATTAACCGCGCATGGCCTCCATCGCGATCACGTGGCACGTATCGTTTCTTAGATGTTGTTGTGTCTTCCTCTGCCGTTGTGCAAGGTTCGTGAGAAACTCAAGGCTACTATCACCTAAGTGTAAAATCGGGTGTACTTCGAGCGGGGGAACGATTACTTGATCATCTTCAACGTCAATGTTAGTCATTTTTTAGAAGTATTGATGTGATTTCTATGTTTTTGATTCAAAACCGTGGGAATGAATTGTGTTTTTATAAACCTAAAGATAAAAACGGTCACAAAATATGACCGTTTGAAAGTCAAAAAACAATTAATAACATTAAAGCGGTCAAAAAAGGAATAAAAACACATAAAAGTTTGGACCGTGCCACACTACCAGCCGTTAGATGGAACCAGAAATTGATTCACGGGACCCCTACAGCAAGTGTTGCGGCGGTGTTACCGTGTTGGTAGTCTGATACTCGTGACCAATTCTCGTAGCGCTCCGTCCCCCTAAGAACAAAGAGAATTTAGATTATTGGACACGTGGGATGACTAATCAAGTGGACAGCTTGCAAACACTGATGGACCATAGGTCATGAAGCCATGCATCAATAGCTTGTACACGTTGATATAACAAATATTGCACAATAAGGTTAGTAAATATATAATATATAAATATAAATGTTTTGTATGCTATCACACACATATACATGTACGCAGCAATTTTTATTTTTTTTTATTTTAGTTGTCGTGATACAAAAAAGAAAATTGTTATTTTTATTTAGAATAGATCGCTTAAGAAAATTGTTCTAGCTCTTGCTATTGTTTCTAGATTACAAGACCGTGCGATGCAGTGGGAAGCACAACACTTTGATTGTGCTATAACTCTGTGTTTTGATGCGGTCATGCCTCTTTTAAAATGAATATTATTAGTTCATAGTAAGACAGAGTTAAGTTGCTTCAAAGGAATAATGTTGAACATTTAGTTGACAAATACAACAGTGTACTACAAATTGTGTCATATTTTCATTGTACGTCTATAGCTACAAAAGAGGAAAAGAGAAAGATTTTGTTCTTTACAAAGTATACCATATCTACCTTTCAATGTGATAATATAAAAGGAAAGCATTGGTTTTTGTTGATGATGTTTATCGAAATACTACGGTTAGTTAGTTAGCCTGTTATTTATGGTAAAAAAAAAAGTTGTGGTTTGTTCCAACTAGAACAATTTTCAAGGTTGTATCAGGAGGCAACTAGCTTTGCTAGTGGTGTGCATCAGGAGGCAACTAGCCTAAGCTAGTCACCCCCAATGAAAGCTAGTCGCCTCCTTAGTGCCAGGCGAATAGTAGCAACTATAAATACCATATTTGACTTGTTAAACATCATTTGTGCAACCCTAACTCGCCCCAAACCTCTCTCACACCATCCTTAACCTCTGAAACCCGTTTATGCCCTAAACATCATTTCTAAGCATAAAACATCATTTCTAAGCAAGATCTAAGGTGTGTTATTCATCCTAAACACTTGTTAATGTTGTTATTTTGAACCCTAAAGGTCCAAACCTGGCTTTAATAAGTTTTTATCCTTGAAAACCTTTGAAAAACAGTTCTAAAGTAAATCCAATCATTTAAATGGGTTCTACATGAAATATTCATGCATAAAATAGTTTTTGATGAATTAAACATGAGGATTCTTATGTATTTGATGCTTAGATGATATGAATGAGTTGTTTGGATGATTATCTCAGATTATGAAGGTTGTTTGATGTGTTTTATTGATAATATGAGTTTTGACCCGTTTGAGGGCATTAGAAGGATTTAGGATGTTATGTGATGATTTGATGATTAAATGTTGTTAGGGTTTATGCTAGAAGGATGTAACAACAACTTGATGATGATTGGAATGTGTTTGGATGATGAAATTTGAGTATTTGCTATTTAGGGTAAAGTTTTCATGCAATGATGTAATGTTTTCATAATATTATTCCACTAGATTATACCCCGGGAACGTCCCGGGGTTGAAAAATATAATATGACATATTAATTTTATATATGAAATAGAATGATGTACTTTACAGTTACATGCATGAAAGATTCGGGTAGCAGCTAACTTAAAACAATTAAAAATATATCTTCAATGTTAACGCCTAACCTTTAAACAATGTATAACATAAATATTAATATCTAACTTAAAACAATGTATAACTCTAATGCTAACGCATGTTGAAAATAGAATTCATATTTACTGAATTGAACATAATTAGTGACTTGCCTATACATTATTAATGATTTACCTGAACACTTTGTGTTTTTTTTTTTCATGTTTGAACAAAACCCAACAAAAAATAGTCTTTTTTTCTCCTTTTTATATAACACTATGGTACTCGTTGGAAAGATAATAAAACGCTCGTTAATTTGGTGTAACTTTTTTCTTTAAAAATCTCGTATATAAAAGATATTAACGTTTAAAAATTATGGGAGGAAACATAAGAGAAAAAAATCTAATTTTTTTTTAAATTATTTTTTTCCTAAAATATCTCAATGCCACATGGGATGACGCATGGCGTACTCAAGAATGAGAATGCCTCTTTAAGTGCCATGTCATTAAAATGGCTTTGGTTTATTATATGTATAGATTTTGAGAAATACTTGCAATTAGGGTATTAGACTGATGATAAATTGGGGATTATTGATTTATTTAAGTTGTTTGATAATTGTGGATTGATATTGGGTGTTTCTAGTCGTGTGCCTTGGGGCGACTAGCTTAGCCAGTCGCCTGTTTTGATGCCTGGTTGTGTGTTTTGATGCCAGAAGTGCATTTTGGACCAAGACCAAACCATTGACTTTTGAGTCCGATGATCAGTCACCGGTGGAGCCGAAATGTGCCCACCCTACAAAAGTTTCTATATCCGCCACTGACACTAACCTATATTACATTTTGATTTGTAACAAAAATTGATGGGAAACAACATGTTTTCATGATTTTAGAGTTGTTAAGGGAGGAAAATAAAAATAATAACCATTTCTCCCCTTTAAGTTCATAGGAAAAGACAATATGCTCTAAAACGTATGTTTTTTTTTACAACTTTTACGTTGTTGGCTTACCTTTTATATTAGTATTTTTAGCTTAATTAAAGCTACTTTGTGCTACATTTTAATAATATTTGATGTATAGCAAACAACAATCCGTTGTAGTCTAGTTGGTTAGGATACTCGGCTCTCACCCGAGAGACCCGGGTTCAAGTCCCGGCAACGGAATAAATTTTTTATTAGTTTTTTTTATAGCTTTGCTTTCCAAAAATCTTCATCGAATGGGCCTTTATGCCTATTTAAATCAAACACATGGAAGGTATCCTGAAAGAATAATAGAGTGAAAGAATGTTAGAAATGTCTGTGCGCAACAACTTTATAATAAAAAACGTGGTCCTGTGTAAAAGTTATTATTACATAATCCCTTAAACATGAAACGATAAATTTGTACCGCAAAAAAGCTGGTTTGGCTAGCCAAATGAAAGAATATGACAGTCATTAGAGCAAGGTAGGTGCCTATGACTATTCCAGTTGCAAAAATTTCACTGAGCTTCCAGCTGTCTGGGCTGGGAGATGGTTTCATTCTATCTTTGGAAATAGTCATGATTGTACCTAGATGCATCTTGGGTTAAAATCGATTACAAAAGAATTGGAAATACTTGTAAAATTTCAAATAATCATACCGTCGTTCAGAATGGCTATGACAAGAACAAGAATTGGAGGGAAATTAAATTCAGCAACATGAATCCTAACTGCAACAGAACAAGACTAACAAGTAAAAAACTAAAAACTTACCACAATACGTATGGTGATCGAAACAGCATAAATCTGGAGAATTAAAAAGGAGGGGAAGTTTTAAATTTGAATCCAAGAAAGTCAAAGTGAAAGTAAAAAAATAAAAGATAATAGTTGAGGATTTTACTGTATAGTTTTTCATTCTTTGGAAGATGGCTCTGCTTGTTAACACCGCGCTAATGATGACACTGAGCCCGGGTTCAGTTAGAACAATGTCAGACGCGCTTCGGGCTGCATCCGTGGCATCATCCACAGCAATTCCAATGTCTGCTATCTTTAGTGCAGGTGCATCGTTTACACCATCACCGGTCATCCCACAAATGTGCTTTTTACTTTGAAGAATCTTCACAATTTCATACTTGTGCTCTGTAAAAGAATTAACAGTTTACCATAAAAGATGAATTCATTTTGTCCAGTTTTTTAATATTTTATATAAATAAACAAAGTGTTGGGCCTAACCTAATGTATTAAAACAAATAACTGTTAACAATATTATAAACATAAAATTCTGAATCTAGGTATGCACCAAAACTAAAAAGTCTGGCAACTTTCAACCCATTTGACTTGTTCCCATTTTAGCTATTCTTTTTATTCTTTATTTTTTCTTATTCAGGTTGAGATAAAAGAAAACAAAATCAAACCAATTAAAAGTAAAACTACTAAGCAGGATTAAATAGTTCTTTAGCTTAAAATGCATACCTGGAAAAACACCGGCGAAACCATCAGCTTTTTCAATAAGTTCATCAACGGGTAACGCTGCAACTAGTTGATCCTTATGATCGCCGAGTAAGGATGATGAAGGATACATGTTAACACCCATTCCTAGTCGTCTCCCAGTCTCCTTAGCAATGGCCAGTTGGTCACCTGTGTAACAGTGATTGGGCCGTAAATGAATAAAATCTACTTACATATAAAATTTACAACCTGAAAGTATTGGATCTGAAAACAAACCTGTGATCATCTTAACACTAACTCCAAGGTCTAAAGCTCTTCTAATTGTCTCAGCACTATCATGGCGAGGTGGATCGAATAGAGGAAGAAGGCCCACCAGGACTATCTTTACTGTTATCAGGTACTTCCTGTATTAAACAAATAAAAGATAAGTAAAAAAGTTGAATAATAAACTTATGTTTTCAAAAGCGGTTTGTATGTATGTACCTGGCGAGCAACGCCAAGAGAACGAAGTCCACGTTCAGCGAAATTATCAATGACTGCATGTACCCGATTTTCAATCTCGGATTTATTTTTTGCCAGATTCAAAATCTAACAGTTGACAGGAAATTAACAAGTCAACATAATATATTTTGGCATATATATGACTTTTAGATTTTTGTACTCGTTCGGGATACCTGTTCTGGTGCACCTTTGCTAACTCTATGCATCTTACCAGCACCATCAATGTATGTCAAAGCTGTCCTCTTATCGGTTGGTTTAAACGGAAGGAAGTGCACTTCTGTAATTCCAGATCGTGCCTTGCAAAATTCAAAATAATATTCTAAAACATTGTAGTTTAAATCGAACAGAAAAAGATAATATGAAATTATGAATACCTCCTTAGGATCAGCCAGCATTGACACTATACAAGTATCAATGGCATCTTGGTTTTCCAACCTTGATGCTCTAGCAGCCATTAACACAACTGTGTCTTATCAACACCACTTGCAAAAACCTCGATCAAATTTTTGTCAACAGTAAGTTTGTTGAGAGTTAAAGTTCCAGTTTTATCACTACACAATACATCCATTCCAGCCATTTCTTCAATCGTGGTCATTCTCTTTGTAATAGCTCCCTGTTGAGCTAATTTATGGGAGCCGATGGCCATTGTAACAGACAAAACAGTTGGCATTGCAATTGGGATACCACCAATGAGTATCACGAGAAGGTTATCGATTCCTTCACGATAATGCCTCTTTTGAAGACCATATATCACGATTAGTTCAATAACCATACCTATCGCAATTGAGCATATGCAGAAGTTCCCAAACGCAGTCAAAACCTGCTGAAAGTGACCAATGTGTGTAGTACTGTCCACAAGATGAGCTGCTTTCCCAAAGAACGTATGGACACCTGTGGCAATAACTACTGCCTCAATTTCACCTTGTTTACACGTCGAGCCTGAGTATACCCTGTCACCTGGATTCTTGGTTACCGGGAGAGATTCACATGTAAAAGCTGACTGCAAAACATATGAAAAGTGAATAACTTATTCAACTATATGATTCGTGTTTAATAAATAAATAACTTGTAGCCCATGGTAGTGAGACTATATGATTATTCCCCTGCACATGTCGTCCTCAAGAAACACCCATCCAGCCCCTAGACTGAAAGTTTTGATACTTTATGCTTTAAACTTATACAACCATCAACGCCAGATACTCTCACACAAATTTAACATCCAACAGGACATAAAGGCCAACAGTAGAGTTAAGGATGTAGCCATGAACCGCTAGATATTTATGATAGTCATTACCTTGTGCTTTCATTGGATAACAATCATGAATAAGGTGATAACATGCAAAATGATTTACCATCTAACAAGAGAAAATCATACGTTGTAACAGAAAAGATTACTTTCGTTTTCTTTCTCATTAATGATCATGACATGGAGAAATTCAGATTTCAATTACAGTTTGACTTGTTTTGTTTCCTATAGATGTATAAATTCCCAGGAATCCCAACATTTGAAATGTGCCCGACTTCATGCTTTTGCACCCCAGACGTAAAAACTTCCGATTCTCAAAGGTTATGTGTGAAACAGGGTTCATTTTGTGTAGTTTCTCCCAATCAAACACCGTGACTAACAAAAAACGTCAAACTTCAGTGGGAACATATTTGTTTCTTTCGCATCACTTCAATAGTATCTGCAATTGTAGATCCAGAAGTCCCAACAAAACCAAGAGAAGCACAGCTACAGACAGTTTCTTCAACATGTAGAAGAATATCAGGTAACACTTGACCCCTATGACATTCTTTCTCGATCCTGTTATTCAAAGAAGCTCCAAACTTCAAACTATGACCTTTATCTACAACTTTCTGGCAGTTTCTTTAATCAAATCATCATTTTCAGAAAGAATAAATAACTTAAAAGAATCTGGATCATTTTCTAGATCCCCTAAATAAGTTCCACTCCAGTTACTCCGGGCAAATCCGTCATTATAAAAAATATGAACCGGCAGACTCTCTTTTTGTTTTAAAGAGTCTAGTTTCTGTTTTAACCCCTGGAAAGTGGCCGTTCGGTGGTTCTTGAATTGCCCATCTAATAATCTAAGTTGTGCACACAGAAAAGGTGACATTACTGTGTGAAGAGCATATGCTTTCCCTGCATCCAAAATCTCATTTACAAATGGAAGAAACTCGACCCTTTTTATCAAAGATTGAATCCTTTGATCTCCATGAGCTTCATGAATATCAATGTATGACTCTGAGCCCTTATATGGGCTTGTAAAAAGCGAACCGAATGATAAAATAGTGGCTAAGTCTGCTCTAGAACGAGGACCAAGGGTAGCATATACATCTTTCCTTCGCCTAACAAACGAAATCTTCTTTTTCTTTTTGAGTTGCTCATCGGGTTGAAAAGAATCCAATGATCCGTCCTCACCATTTTTTTGGTATGTCCAAACCGTTGTCCTGCAATCCTCCTGAACGGCGTATACACAGTCATTTACATCATTGTTGTACCCAGATAGTAGGGATCCACATTGTTTTAGTTTTTCCAACAACGAATCTTCCATCCTTGAATCTTTAACACAGAAATCATTAACGTCTATATCACAAAACAGAGATGCAAAATTACGAAAATCAATAACTCGAACTGCAGAATCAGAAACCAATGACGAAAGATCAATTACATCTGCCATTGATACGTATCTGCAAGAATGTATGATCAAAGATTAGTGACACATAGAAGCTAATGATACACGAGGAGCGTCGTTTCAGAACCAACAATATGTTGAGAACTACTAGAACCACATAATACTTTGAATAAGACCGCCACACGGTTATCACTGTGAGGGTTTGAAATGGGCAATTCAATTTAACCTAATAATGATGGAGCTAATACAATCTGATTGAATCTTTGATTAATTATCAAGTATCAATATAAACATCATGAAGCATCCAAAAACTAGATAAAATATATCAATTACACAAGTTTTAAATATATAAAAATTGAAAATACCAAGAACCAAACTACACACATAACACACAACAGGCAAATGTATAATACTTGATCGTCTTGCAATATCTAGACCGTGATTTGTATGATAAACAATCAATCCAATTTAAGAAAAAGCTAAAAGTAAGTCAGTTCAGTTCACCTGTGGGTTTGAATAAGCTGAATGGCATGGTTCCACACCGAAAACCGAAGGTCGTTAGGATGAGAGACCCTGAATTTGGGGCAAGAACCAAGAACAACAGCATGGTGATCGAGAAGAGGAGGAAGAATGAGTGTACGGTTAAGTATAGCGGCCATGATTAGAGCGTTTTTGAATTCTGAAAGCTGTTGCTGAATCCGCTGTGTGGGGCGTACCATAAGAACTTGTGTGGAGTTAGGGTTTTTTGAAGATTGAGGCATTGATTATTGGGGAAGAAGTTGAAGGTGAAGGTGAAGGTGGAGTTGTTGAAGATGAAAAAGAGGAAGAAGAAGAAGATTAAGAAGAGTATGGAGATGGAGATTAGGTGTTTAGATCTGTTGGGTTTTTTTCTGGATCTGTTTGTTCTTGAGTTGTTGAAACCTTCCATCTTCTTCAAACCTCCTATTGGAAATCTATTGGAGGTATACAGCTGATGCTACCTTTGCTTGCTTTCCAAACATCTTCATCGAATGAATGGGCCTTTATTCTTATTTAAATCGAGGCTCCGTCTATTTCAACTCCCCTCCTTCTGTTTCAACCCTTTTCAAAACGTTTCGCTTAGGCTAAAGCGAGGCGCTTTGCCCTCATTTCGAGGAGTTCAATACGAGGGGCAGAAAAAGCTGATTTTTAAAAGGGATGCGCCTCGCTTTAGCCTAAGTGAGGCTTTCGAATCATTTTATATTTTGGCCTAAGCCGCTTGAGTGGTTTGATTAGACCACGGGTGTCTCGCTTTGGTCAAAGCCAGGCGCTTTGGTCTTTTTTAAAAAAAAATTCTTTTAATTCTTGAAAATTATTTGTTATTGACTACAAAATATTTTTAATTCATTTTTAGTTGTTTTAAGTTGTTTCCAAGCCAATAAAATTTGTTTGAGGCGTTTCGGTTCGTTTATTGCTCGTTTTTGTTTTTCAGTAGAAACATCCAGCTTTGAACAACTTTGATGAATAATTGTACGTGGTCCTCCGACTAAACCTAACACACAACAATTTGTTTTAATTCATTTTAAGTGTTTTTAATTACTTTTCATTCAATCAAGGTCCTCACATTTTAGTAAGATTTTAGATTAACTGGGATTTAGAACAACCACATGTCGAGAAATGATAATTTTTAAAAATTGCAGATCAAGGTGTTACCAAGCATGTCAAGAAATGATAGTTTTCAAATATTGCAGATCAAGGTGTTACCAAGAATGTCAAGAAATGATAATTTTCAAATATTGTATGTCTAAATCATTGTACGATGTCTTTTCAGAGGAACCCTTGTTTGATTATACTCGTGTTCAGCCTTTAAACCTCGTTTTGTTTTTTGATAGAAAGGAAATAAGTTGCAAATACGATAATAATGTAATAAGTTATGGTTTCGGTTTCCCTTTCATCGTTGACAGATATCTCTCTGAGATGACATAGGTAGATCATGGAAAGTTCAACTCAAGAAACAAAGATGAAACCGATTAATGTTATTTATATATGAATAATGACCCTCTGGCAAACTTGCGTAAAGGACTAAAGCCACATATCTTGCCATTAATACCAACGACGACTGCCAAAGGGTCACTATTCATATATAAAGAACATTAATCGGTTTCATCTTTGTTTCTTGAGTTGAACTTTTCATGATCTACCTTTATCATCTCAGAGAGATATCTGTCAACGATGAAAGCAACCTAAAATAACTGATCTATGGTCATGATGCATATCTGACGCCTAGAAGTCTTGAAGACCAAATGTCTTTTTTGCAAAAAGGTAGACCACACCACTAGAGCAAAAAGTTGTGTGTAAGTTTTATTTAGCGTAAAACATCTTTGTACATATACCTCTTTATCTAAAAGAAACCACACAAATATATATAGGTACAGTTAAAAACAGAAGATGAAGGGTTACTACTTTGCACTTAAAGTAGAAAAAGATGAAGAAGAATAAATGAAGTCTATTAATAGAGGTTAGTAGGTTACTCATTACTGGTGGAATGGGAGCTGCCCATGCCCGTAGTGTTTGAAGCCTAGTTCTTTTGGCCACAGGTACAGAAAGGTTATAAATTATCAAAAAATATATTCCCAAACAATTAAAAACAACTTTTCATGCAAGCAAGTAAAATTCAGTTGTTGGACAGTGAGATTGATAACTGGACAGTGAGATTGATAACTTCTCTACGGAAGTTGCTAAAATAGTTAAACAAAAGCTGAAATTAAACAGTTATTTGGAATGTTCCTCATCATTACAGTTATGCCTTTTTTGATTAGAAAATATATTCCCAAACAATTAAAAACAACTTTTCATGCAAGCAAGTAAAATTCAGTTGTTGGACAGTGAGATTGATAACTTCTCTACGGAAGTTGCTAAAATAGTTAAACAAAAGCTGAAACTGAACAGTTATTTGGAATGTTCCTGATCATAACTTTTCATGCAAGCAAGTAAAATTCAGGAGAAAGGTGTGGATTGTCGGAAGATTAACGAGGTTAAACTTGGAGTTTGGTGAAATGAACTTGAAGAAATGATTTGGTGGATCTGTCATGAGTTAAACAAAAGCTCAAATTGAACAGTTATTTGGAATGTTCCTGATCATTACAGTTAAGAATTCTTTGAGAATATATTTTTTGATCAAAGGATCCATAATGTTGTTTATGCAAGCAATAGCACAAGTCCTTCTTTAATATTGTTTATAATAAAAAGGAACTAGGTTGCAAAGGAACTTCAGGTTAGCCAGACGTTTGTCAAAAGAACATATTTGAAATCGATGGGAAGGTAAACAAAATCGTGGAAAATCAATGATAACTTCTCTTCAGTAGAAAGGTGTGGACTATTGGAAGATTTATTTTAAGAATTGTTTGAGAATATATTTTTTGATCAAAGGATCCATAATGTTGTTTATGCAAGCAATAGCACAAGTCCTTCGATGGGAAGGTAAACAAAATAGTGGAAAAACAATGGGAGGGTAAACAAAATCGTCGATCCGACTGTTGATTTCTTTCTGCAACCGGTACAACGAACTCTGTATGAGTTTCTTGTTAGTATCGATCCGACTGTTGACTTATTTCCGCAACTGGTACAACGAATTCTGTATGGGGTTGCTTGTTAGCGCCGATCCGACTGTCGATTTCTTTCCACAACCGGTACAATGAACTCTGTCTGAGAGTCATCTTTCCCTTTGGTGGTTATTATTTTGTTTTTAATTTTTTTTACAATAATTATATTAATAAAATAAAAAACTAACTCAAAACACCAAAAAATAAAACTTTGATTCGAAGTGCCTCGCTTAGCCCAAAGCGAGGCGATTTGGGTCACAAATCAACTTTTTCTGACCTCGTACCGAGGTAGTTAAAAAGTAACCAAAGCGCCTCGCTTTGGCCTAAGCGAGGCGCTTTCAGGGGGTGAAAATAGAAGTGGGGGGGGGGGGTTTAATATAACCACCCTTTGTACATCTTTTTTTAATTGAATCAACTTTTTGCAAATTCTAACTAGTAAGGTTTAACTTGCGCCCTGCGTGGGAAAGACAGAGAAAATAAACATGGCACATATATGAATCGATTTTAAGTAATTTTATATGGAAAGTAAATTAAAAATGTAATGTCGATTTTAAATAAATTTATCCGAAAGATTGTGTCACGTGACGCAATCTCATTTATCCAAAAGACTATTGTTCAATCGCCTCACTAAAGCAACGCGTTTACTAGTATAATACTTAACATTATTTGTTCAAGAGTCGGTATTTAGTTAATAATCATGTTATAGCGATTCAGTTTTTACGAATACTGTTGCTACAACACATATAAGTCCAACGTTAGTACAGAGTCCGAGGAAGGGTAAAAGGGTTAAAGGGTTTAGTTTTGCTTAACGCAGGTCGTGGTGTCCCTCTACGTTGCAAAACGTAGAAGGAGGTTCAAAAGTATTATGTTTTGAGTGTTACAATTCTGGTTTGAGTAAGACTCAAAGTCAGAAATATAGTTGTAAACTCAAATGGAGTGTTGGTCTGATAGAGAGAATCTTTCACACGTGAAGTGTTAAAGAGAATAGAAGAGTGTAAGTAAGAATGTGAGAAAAGGTGTGATCAGATCTGAGGAAGTGATCTGATTTATAAGGAAAGTATCTTCTTCTTTGAGTAAGCATAATCTCTTGATCCATGTTTGCAACTTAGGGACTTACCATTTTTAGCCGAGGATGGCTTTGTACCCGCGGTCCGTGTGTTGCAGCGTCTCCACACGCAGGATGTGGACCGCTGTGTGTTTTGACCGAGAAGTGTGATGACAAGGCAGGTCATCTTTTATGATCAGTGCTTTACCAGCTTTAGAACCTTTTTTTACCTTTTAACCTTTCAAGAAGGATTGTGCAATATTATTAACTTATTTTGCTTTAAGCTACCCACGTCATCAAATACTAATTAATATTCAACTAGACATGTGAAAAAATAATCTGAAATCCTCAAATGGCTACAATCAAACATGTAATCTTCTGTGTCTCATCTCACATAGAGAGAGACGTACTTGACACCATAGTCACACAAATTCGAGTGCGTGATAAAGTTTATGTGAGGTTAAAGTGTGTTGATCTATTTATGTGTACCTTATTTTCCAAAATGGCATGATTATTTAAGGGAATATTAAATCATAAATGATTTGCAATTTAAAAATTTTGGTGTTTAATGATGGAAGCTCCAACAAGTTTTTATTTATGAATATTGCCCTAGATTTGATTCCACTTAATTAGGATTGAAGTGGCAAATTTTGATAGTGCTCCTCACAATTATTTTGGTTTTCTACTTGACAAAACCCACCATAGAAGAATTAACACAAGTATTGTGCTATCCTTGTAAATAAGCACTAAAAGTTTGCTATATTAGAGACCCTAATCCAACACTATGCCATAAGATAACCAGAATCACATATTCAACACTTTGGGTTTAGAAAACGAATTACATCATGTTATACATGAATCATATTAGCTAACATACTTTTTTACACCTCAAGTAATTTAACTTCTAGGAATGTTTTGTTTTATGCTAACATGCTTCTAAACATTTGACTTTAATGATTAAACTTGTAAAACGCGTTCGAGTCAAAAAATTTATTTCAAATGGCGAAACACAAAAAATTTATTTCAAATGGTGAAACACCTCTTACAAAGAGATAAGTTAGTTGTACAAGAAAGATACATTGTATAGAGCTATATATATAGTACATATTACATAACGTGTTTTTTTTTTTTTTTTTTGAACGGCCAACAAATTGGAATCACTCACGGAACACTGGAGTATCATCGTGCCACCAGTGTTGCCACGCGATCATATTCCACCACCAAGTCACCAATTCAGGAGGAAACTCATAATTATGAGAAAACCCCATTTGTGAGATTCGAACTCAGGACCTTATAGCCCTTAAGTCTTATCTCACCACCAAGATACCACTAGGCTATAATGCCTTGGGTATTACATAACGTTACTTGTAAGGATGTTTTCAGGACGGCCATTAATTGAGTCAAAGAAACAATTACTAAGGGTATGTCTTCTATCTGGTTTAACGCTTTGAGTTTATTGGGCATTTTTTTTAAACGGCCAACAAATTGGAATCACTCACGGAACACTGGAGCATCATCGTGCCACCAGTGTTGCCACGCGATCATATTCCACCACCAAGTCACCAATTCAGGAGGAAACTCATAATTATGAGAAAAACCCCCTTTGTGAGATTCGAACCCAGGACTATATGGCCTCTAAGTCTTATCTCACCACCAAGATACCACTAGGCTATAATGCCTTGGGTATTGGGCATTATTAATCAAGAACCATAGTATACAATCAAAATAAGACACATGATATATTTTAAACACTAAGAACTTAAAAGATTGACTACATGTATTGTATTGTTAAATAAAGCTCAATCATGTGTACAGCAAATGTTAAAATAACTAAACGTCCAAATATATATAATAAACCTTACATAGTCCAAAATCCTATGGTTTAGTACTCTAGTTCGTCTTTTTCAATGGTTTTGAGTATCAACAAATAATAAGGTATAAAAATTTCTAGAATTAACCAACCAAAAGAATTTTAGAAAAGCAACCACGAAACCAAAGCAATAATCAGTTAGAACGGTTCCAAAATTTTAAACCTAACACGTAACACCCTTGATTACGTAACACTATATCCCAAAAACAAACATGTTAAAAACCTAATTACACCTTATTACATGCCATTATATCCCTCTATAAAGAACATGATAAAAACGTAACTTCAACTATTAACATAAAATTGTATGCAAATCCCTTTTTTAATAGTGGTGAAACAGTGATAAGGTACGATATATCCACTCCGCCTTATCTATGATCAACTCCCAAAAGGGGTTTTGTAAATTAGTAACTCAAAACAAACACTAGTAACAAGCACTAAAACACCGTATTTTATTTTATTCAAATAGCACATGATATACTCTCTACATCAACTAGATCTTATCTATTTTAGCTGTTATACAATCTTTAGTTGGAAGGGAAATAGACCTCATTCGCATTAGTCGTGTTTCAAGGGGATTCATAAAAAACTTAACGTTACAAGATCTTGTATCATTAACATACCACTACCAAAAAGAGTACACTACTTTCCAAAAGAAGTTCAACGACTAGTGTCACCTTTCCTTGTTATGGACAACTTGAAGGTATGTCAGCCTGTTGAGAAGAAATAAAGTGAAATTCAGGACCACCCACGCTTATGACTGGCACAAGCGATTTTGGGTTCAGTCAACTTGAGGTTTAACGTGATCATTGTGGCTTTGAATCGGATTTCTTAACAAAAACATAGCCAAATGTATGATTCAAACGCATGAAAGATTCTTAGATGTTAAAAAAAATAACTATATATTTGAGATTGCTATCAAGATATGAATGAAAAGATTGAAACACCATAAGTGCAAGAAGTGGAGGGGACCGAGAATCCACTTCACAAATGCTGGTCAATTATGCTACAACAAGCATATACATCACAAAGGAAATATATAGGAA
Organism: Ambrosia x helenae; assembly: GCA_030844895.1. Classification (NCBI taxonomy): domain Eukaryota; kingdom Viridiplantae; phylum Streptophyta; class Magnoliopsida; order Asterales; family Asteraceae; genus Ambrosia; species Ambrosia x helenae. Next base: position 17,608 of record JAUTDX010004209.1, on the reverse strand, counting down.
ATATCGTGAATATGACAACATGCTAATACCAAACACTACCATGGCATCATTTACATGTCATAAAATAATATCGAAACCGTTATTATTTAACAATTAATCTCAAAGGTAAGTCCCACCTGATTTCAATGGATTAGACACATCATATATACCTATACGGTTCAGGTTCCTTGAGTATTATGTTATGACTAACGTTTTAAAAACGGACCCACTTGTTCATTGTCAGTTTAAAATCAAGAGATCGACATGTACGGTTATCTAACGATTTTGTTTCAGTTTTCACCGTCTCATTAGTTAATTCCCAAATCGATAACAGTGTCGATTTATCCACTAGATAGGCTTATGACTTGTCTTGATCTGGTTATCATGTTTTCGAAACACTGCATATGACTTGAGGACTTGGTGCAAGACTGCAAGTAAATTGATTTTGAGATAAATATAAAACATACTACGCTACCCTAGCTACGTCTAGAAATATTCAGGCCGGCAATTTCAGGCACGAACACGAATACCCGATACGAACCTACACGATTTTAACAGGTACAGGTATGACCTTAACAGGTATCGTGTCCTAAACAGGTAGACACGAAATATATCTGTTAATTTTCGTGTCTTAACAGGTTAAATACTTGTTTACCTGTTTAGTACCCATTAAGACATGTTAAGGATATATTTTTTTTTAAATATAGGTTGTGGGGGTAGAGTATTTGAGTTATACGTCTTTATAGGTGGAATTCTACCTTTTTAATGCTTGGAAAACATTAATGTGTCGGATTTGGAAAACATGTTCGTGTATTATCGAATTAACCTGGTATAAACAGGTATTATTGTGTCTTATCGTGTTAACTTGGTATAAACTGGTATTATCGTGTAAACCAGGTATAAACAGGTTCGTGTTCAGGTTTCAAAAAAAGTACACGATAAGTTATCGTGCCGTGTTCGGGTATACATGTTTCGTGTTCCTGTCTTAAACAGGTTCGTGTCTTACCAGGTTCGTGTCTTAACAGGTCGGGTATACACGATTTGCCAGCCCTAAGAAATATTAGATAAAGATCGTAATATGATAAATAAATTAACCAACAAATGTTGCATACAAAGAAATTTTTATAGATTTACGAATTACTTTAACATTTTTAGCTTTATAAGTATTAATACTAGTTACAATTTTATATTTTTTTATTCAACATTCAATGTATATTTACTTAAAACCTATATTTACAAAAGATATTAGTTTAGCTTGTAAGGTAACTAACATATTAATTAATATTAGAAAAATAACATTTTTTAAACAAATTAGCAAACTATTTCATTCAACACCAAAAAACCTTTTTCCTAACAACGTGCTAGAGAAAGAAGGCTAAAGGTACACCCAAAGTAATCACATCAAATTTACATCATGTTTCAATCATTTATCTAATGTTAAACTTTTCCATGCCGCCCGAATCTTTAGATTAAGATATGTGTTTTCTTTTTATTTCATTCACCATACTTTTTACGGAATTAGAGTGGCTATCGAAGACTCTTGAATTTCTGTCACCCAAAATAGTCCATAGCGTCGTCATGATAACTAGTATCATTGTCTTCTTTCGTTTAGACGAATAGTGCAAATCCTTTATGTACCCAAACAAATCTTTAACCGTGTCCATTAAAGCTAGACCATGAGCTTGCATCCAGACTCCTATAGGCCACCATATTGTCTTTGCAGCAATGCAACTAACTGAGACGTGATCAACTGTCTCCTCCGCGTAACCACATCTAGCACATCGTTGATTTCCCATATGTACACCTCTACGGGCCAGTTTAGAAAAAGTAGGAATCTTGTTTGATAAAGCTTTCCAGACAAACATATTAACTTTCGGAGTAGCCCATTTACACCAAATCATTTCAGTTTGTGTACATTACCAATAGCCGAAAGATGTATAGCTTCCTAACCGATTTCCCTTCAAAGTCCGCACCTCCTCTATGGTGGTGTTTGTTTTTTCAGAGGTAAGATGTCTGCAGTTTGCGGACCATATCTGCAGAAGAAAAGGTGGACCAAACCTCTGCACTCTGCAAGAAGAAGAAGAAGACTGTTTGTTTTTACAGTATGTAGATTGCTAAAAAAACTAGTGGTGGAGATGGACGGTGGTGGCGGGTGGTGGGTGGTGTGGTGGATGGTGGTGGTGGTGGTGGTGGATGGTGGGTGGTGGTGGTGGGTGAGGGTGGTGGATAGTGATGGTGGTGGACGGTGGATTGTGGGTGGTGGTGGTGGTATTGGTGGACGGTGGTGGTGGACAGTGGGTGGTGGTGTTTAACCCTCTACAGATCTTAGAAGATCTTAGAAGTGATTGGCCAAGTCTGCACCAAGAAGAGCTTATGCATACATTTTTAATGAAACGTCTTCGAAAAACAAACTGTCTACAGATAGTAATGTCTGTGCGTGGTTTGCGCGACACAGATAGAGAGCATGCACAGACCTTTTTTTTTTTTGAAAAACAAACAACACCTATCAAACCATCCCCATGAGTCGATGTAAGACAACAACTCCCATTCTCAAACTATTTGCGCCAACATAGCACAAAGCCGCAGACGTTCAAACTTATGCGTTTACATGCCAGGATTTTGTCACCTCATGCCAGACAAATATATAATTTAGACCATGTGTAATGGCTGGTGAATTGGGCACTAAAGGCCAATTTTGGCACCCCATTCACAAGCAAACACCCCCTCCCCCCCCCACCAAGGTTAAATGGGCGTTAATGGCTTCTTCGTGAAATATTTCGCTTGGGTTGATCATTTGATGGGCCAATCATCCTTTGCCACTTCATTTTTATTGTTTTTCTTTTTTAATTCAAATTTAATATTATTATATACACAAACTCACACTACACCACACCACTACACCCCTTATAATTTTTCAAGCCCATTTCACCCATCTAGTGGCCCACATGCCAAGTGTCAAAAAATGACCCATTTCGCTCACTAAATTTCACCCACCATTACACATGGTCTTAGTTTTAATAAGTTTAAGTTTTTAAATATCTGTAAAAGATAAATTCCAATAATTTCAAGTTTTTATGTTTTAAAAAATATTTGTGAAAAGGCAAAGTTCCTAGCTTTTTTTAGAAGTAATAATAATGATATATATAATTTTTTAACAAATTTGGTTTTAAAATTTCAAACCGTTTGCGTGGATTGTGGCAAAAGCTAGCGCAAGATTACAATGTACTTGCAATGACGTAGCACAAGCTAGACGTGTGTCAGCAAGGGGACCCTTTAGGTCTCCTTCTTTTCGCCTTGGCATTACATCCTATGGTTCTCCGGGTGCAAAAAAATTGTAACCTCCCTTTTCATGTGTGGTACCTTGATGATGGGACAATTATAGGCGATGCCATCGATGTTGCGAATGCCTTAGACATCATCCGGAAGGAGGGACCATCCCTGGGGCTTCAACTGAACATTAAGAAACTGAGGTGTTTTGGCCGTCCTGTAACGGGTTGAAACGTAGGGACGGGCTTTTCCCCAGTGGGATTGGCAGGCCAGAAAAAGGGTGAAGCTCCTTGGAGGGGCTGTTAGTCGGGACTCTTACTTTATATAGGAATTGGCAGAACGGAGAGCCTCGCGTGCGGTTGATCTTATGAAACTTTTGCCCTGCCTTAGGGATCCCCAGAGTGAACTCCTCTTGCTCAGATCTTGTATGGGGGTCGCTAAGTTGCTTTTTGGTTTGCGGACCTGCCAACCAGCCATGATGGATGAAGCGGTATCATGTTTTGACAAAGGTCTGCGGGAAGCCATCGAAGACATAGTGGTATGTGGGGGTCCGTTCTTTGGTGACCTACAGTGGCGATTGGCATCCTTGCCGATACGTTTGGGAGGATTAGGGCTCCTCTCAGCAAAAGATGTTGGGGTGTATGCTTTTGTGGCATCGCGAGCTCAGTCTTGGAATCTCCAAGACCACATCTTAAGGAATAGTGGGGTTGTCGACATGGACTTGGACTACATACAGGCCCTCGAAAGGATAAATGACTTTCTCCCAGGTTTTGATATTGGCGGTTTTTCTAACAAGGACACCGCCCCCCAAAGCCTCAGAAAACTTTGGCGAATGCCCTCTTTGGCAAAATCGCACAAAGCCTGGGTGAAACTTTTGATCTGTCCCTTCGCCAAAAGGCAGTTATTGAATGCTTGCAAAGCCCCCATGCCCAAGATTTCCGGAATGTTATCCCAATCGAAGGTTTGGGCCAAACCATGTCTAGGGTTGAATACAGGGCAATTCTTAAATATCGTTTGGGCCAAACCATGTTTGTCCGATTTGCCGTAAGGCATGCTTGGACAAATACGGGGAACACGCGGTTCATTGTAAGGAGTTGCCTGGTTTCAAATACAGGCATGACTGGGTCCGAGACGTTCTTTGGGACATTTTAAGAAGGGCTGGGATCTCAGCCAAAAGGGAGGCTCCTGTGAATTTCCTCTCGGACCCCGCTGATGGGAGATCCACCCTACGTCCAGCAGACCTGCTTGTCTTTGGGTGGGTCGGGGGGAAGCACGCTTGTGTCGACCTAACAGGTGTGTCTCCTCTGGTTGGTTTGAGGGATAGTGGTTTTTTAGCAGGCAAGCTGTGCGGAAAGCAGAGGCGAAGAAAGTTGAGAAGCATGCTAAAGCCTGCGAGGAGAACCAACACGTTTTTGTTCCCCTAGCATTTGATACCTTTGGCTCGTTGGCACCGGAAGCCATCCGTTTCCTAACTAGAGTTCAACGGGTTATTCATGGCAGTGTTTCGACTCCGGGGGACATGGGTTCGTTTATAGTAGGTTAGGGTTTGCCATCCAGAAAGGGGTGGCGGCGCAGCTTGTTGCCCGTCTGCCCGCTATCTTGATGTAATTAGCCGCGTTTATGTGTTTTTGAATTTTAAAAATTATAAAAAAAATTAAAATTAATGAATATTTTCGTAAAAAGTGTTGGTCAAATGGCTGATATTGTGATTTTTCGCAATTAATGTTATGTTTTTAACAATATGAATATATGTGTTCTTCTATAAATCTATAATCTATAATCTATCTATAACTTATAATAAAAGAATTGAACTTTGATTAAGTGGCATTTAATGGAGGCCTCAACCCCTCTTTGAATGTGCCACGTGGCATCATGTAGGATTTTTTAATTTTTGAGTTTTTTAATAAATCTATATATATTATAATATTTTAGGAAAAGATAAGAATTTAAAAAGAAAATTAAATTTTCTCTCTAATGTTTCCTCCCATAACTTTTAAACGTTAATATCTTTTATATACGAGATTTTTTAAAGAAAAAAATTACACCAAATTAACGAGCGTTTTTATTATCTTTCCAACAAGTACCATAGTGCTGTATAAAAAACGGAGAAAAAAACAACTATTTTTGTGGGGTTTTGTTTTCAAATATATTTTACTCTACTAATAAATCACAAACGATAAACATAACTTCATAGGCAGAGATTCTTTTTTTTTATATTTGAATAGCTGATTACCCCGGGAGGGTCCCGGGGTTGAAAAATCTAATTTTACGTGATAACCTATTGCAAATGGCTCAAGTTAACTAACCACAAAATCTCTCAATCATTGCATGTTCATAGTATTCTAATCAGTAATAACTCATATTCCCCACAAAATCTAATTTTACGTGATAACATGAACACTTTGTGTGTTTTTTTCCTGTATGAACGAAACCCCACAAAAAATAGTCGATTTTTTCTCCGTTTTTTATATAGCACTATGGTACTCGTTGGAAAGATAATAAAACGCTCGTTAATTTGGTGTAATTTTTTTCTTTAAAAAATGCCGTATATAAAAGATATAAACGTTTAAAATTAAGGGAGGAAATATTAGAGAGAAAATTTTAAATTTATTTTTAAATTCTTTTTTCCTAAAATAACTCAATTTAATTAAAAAAGGAAACAATTCAAAAACACCAAAAACTCTCAATTATGATGCCACGTGGAACTCTTAAGGGAAGGTTGAGGCCTCCATTGCACGCCACGTCAGCATATACGTTTTCTTTTATATGTGTCCCGGGGTTGAAATATCTAATATAACATAATAAAATATCTAATATGACAACATAATTAATTATTTGTCAATACATGATTAATGAATGAATAATAATAATATTATTATTATTATTTATTTCAAAAAAATTTCTGCCATAAGTTATCATATTCAAATAAAAAAAAATCTCTGCCTATGAAGTTATGTTTATCGTTTGTGATTTATTAGTAGAGTAAAATATATTTGAAAACAAAATCCCACAAAAATAGTTGTTTTTTTCTCCGTTTTTTATATAGCACTATGATACTCGTTGGAAAGATAATAAATCGCTCGTTAATTTGATGCAATTTTTTTCTTTGAAGAATCTCGTATATAAAAGATATTAACGTTTAAAAGTTATGAGATGAAACATTAGAGAGAAAATTTAATTTTGTTTTTAAATTCTTATCTTTTCCTAAAATAACTATAATATATATAAATTTATTAAAAAAACTCAAAAATTAAAAAATCTTACATGATGCCACGTGGCACATTCAAGAAGGGGTTAAGGCCTCCATTGAATTCCACATCATCAAAGTTCAATTCTTTTATTATAAGTTATAGATATGATAAATTATGGCATAAATTTGCTTAAAATAAATATTATTATTATTATTCATTAATCATGTATTGGCAAATCATTAATTATGTTGTTATATTAGATATTTTATTATGTTATATTAGATATTTCAACCCCGGGACATTCCCGGGATAAAAGCTAGTATAATTTATTTGTATATATGCTAGGTAGCATCGTTCATGAAAGATATACAAATAATCACCATGATGCAAACTATACTAATCACCATGTATATAATTAATTCCAACACCATTGGGACATATATAAATGATCATCATAATGCAAACTGTATAAATGGTAGGGTGTACTAATGATGACTATATTTACATATCCAGTTGATATATAAATATCCATATCTCCAACTTGGTTTGCCACCAACTTCTTCAAAAGAGGTCTTTGAAAGCTCCAAAATGGCGAAATCCGTTCTTCTTCTTCTCAAGTTTTTGATGATCTTACTAGCCGTTGTTTGGGTATCGATTTGGGTTTTGAAACCGACTCAAATATGGACCCGAAAATGGAAAGAGGCCGAAGATGCTGCAAGAAACTACAGTTTTTGGTTCTAATGGTACAAAATCATGTTGAAGTTTATTATAAATATATAAAAGCTTGTCATCAATAACTTAAAATTATTAACCACGATGTTCTTAATGGTAGGTCTTGATTTCGTTGTTTATTCGCTCCCTATTATCATTTCGGTGATGATTGGATTTGTGTACTTGCATTTCAAGCCAAAACAACAAAGAAGAAGGTGAGTTAGATATAAGGTTAATTATGATGTTAATTAATAATTAAAACTTGTTGATAGTTAATGTGTTGATTACTTTTGGGTCGTTTTGTTTACAGACAAAGGAGGAGTTTGATCTCATCGCTGTCGAATCCAATCATCGTGAATAGTTTTGTTGGTGTTTTGTCTGCCATGGAAGTTCTTGTGATGTTCATGTTCATCATCTTTCTAGCATGGACGTTCTATGTACGTGTATCCAATGATTTCAAGAAGATGATGCCAGCTAGATCATTAATGAAGTTAAACATGTGAGTATTCTTCATACCAACTAAACATTCCTTTTAGTGTTTGGAAAAGAAATTTGATGATACATGCTCACAAATATTGTTTGATTTGCTCACAAGAACCTTACGTGTTTTTTTGGTTATTCTTGTAGAGACTTCACGAAAGATTGCCCATCCAAACACCTTACCCTAGAGCATGTTTAACTGTGTAGTTCCCGTCTTACCAGTATCAGTTAACTCAAAATGCGTTAGTGATACTCGAGACAAAAATTTCTTAAGAATCCATGACCCTCTATCCTAGAACAATGTAGGATTAGTCTAAGGTGCCACATAATCAGTATTTGTGAACACTAAACGATATAAAACTGATTACTACAACTTCAAGTTAACAATTACACATACAAACACTACTCTAAAACCCATTTCCTAATCATAATTATTCAAAATCACACAATCACTTTCAAAACAAAAGCCGAAACAAGACATGATTTCATTGTGCGTTTCTTTATCCAGATGGCAATATAAGACGTTTAGGTTGGCAACGCGGTGTGGATTGTTAGCGGAAGCATGCCTAGCTTTGCTTCTATTTCCTATCATGAGGGGCATGGCTATTTTTCGATTATTCGGTATCCAATTTGAAGCATCTGTTCGATACCATATCTGGCTTGGGACGATGATGTTATCGTTCGCCACTTTACATGGTGTTGGCACTTTGTTCATATGGGGTATCAAAAACATGCTTCAAGATGAGGTATTTTACTTTCATTTCTTTAGTTCTACAAAAGTTTAAGGCTACAAGATCAATTTTCCAACTTTTTATTAATATTTTTTGGATTTTGTTGACCAGTTTTTCAACAAAGCTAGTATGAACATTATAGCAAACTTTCTGTCACTAATCAAAATAAAAAGTCAAATAGTTTGACCTAAAAAGTCAAATTGGATCTTTTTAATAGACTTGTGTACATTTGGTTAACCTTAAAAGATGAAGAAAAATAAATAAAATACTTTTACCTGAGATGGATTTGACTAAAAAGCAGAATCTAAGCTAGCCTTAATTTGTGTTTAACCAACTATTATTGACTTAGAGGTGTTTGGGGTTGAGTTTTAAATTGAATTTTTAAATTATTGCGTTTTAAAAACGCAAATAATCAGTTTTTAGTGTTTGGTAAAGGTTTATAAGAATAGATTATTTGCGTCTAAAATGACTTTTAACCCAGTTAGTGATAAGGGACAATATGCAAGAAATAAAGAGATTTTGGACATAAAATGCAAAAAAAAAAAAAAAAAAAAAAAAAAATTAAAGGACACGTTTCATAATTTCAGTGATACATTAAGGACACAAAGTGTAATTTTGTCAAAAGGTTATCAAAACACAATAATCTAAAAGCAACTTCACCCCTACTGCACCAAAACGCATAATCTATTTTCCAAAGTCAATTCTAAACACCCTCTAATTGTAATTATTTTTTTATCATATAATCATAATGATTAGAAGCTATGACTTGTTAATATTTTCCTTTTTAATTATTGTCGTTATACACGTATAAAAGCAAACATTAAACCTATATACGAGGTCAAGATATATTTTTAGTTGTGTCAATCTTCAAGTATGTGTGGTTAATCAGGATAACCTGTAATATATCGCACATAAAAAACGATTATCAGATGCTAGATAACACTAAAAAATCATCTGTTAAGTCCACCCCCATCTAAACCGAACCTTAATTGTGGCTAACCGTTTGTTTGATCGAAAAAAAAAATACGCCTATGTAAAACCTGTTGTATTTATCTTTACCATAATCGAAAAGTAACTATTTGTGTACGTTTTAATTGCTACCCCTCAACTTGGTTGGCGAAGTGAAAATTTAGTGCAAAAAAAAAGTTATTCTCCGTTTTATGTATCGGACACCCTTGAGCAAGAAATTTTCTTCTCCCTTCTACCCCTAAAATTTTCTTTAGATCCGCAACTTATGGTTGCCATAACCTGTATGTCGTCGTCAAGCATAAACTACACCTTATGTGGTCCCACAACAAGGTTATGGTGGGACCCTAAGGTTTCAATGACGGTTATAATAAATACTTTACTAGATTTTCGTTATTCTATAATTTTGTGAGTTCAACAAAGTTAAAACATCTAACTTTTTGTTGTTTTTACTATAAAAATAGATGCTACAATGGCAGAAGACTGGAAGAATATATCTAGCAGGTGAAATTACTCTTGTTGCAGGATTAGTCATTTGGATAACATCACTTCCACAAGTGAGGAGAAAAAGATTTGAAATATTTTACTACACACATCACTTATATGCCATTTTCATAATATTCTTCTTGTTTCATACCGGAGACCGTCACTTCTACATGGTGTTCCCAGCTATTTTTATTTTCGTCATCGAAAGGTTACTTAGAATAATACAGTCAAGGCCCGAAACGTGCATTCTTTCAGCTCGAATCTTTCCATTGAAAGCGATTGAAATTATACTGCCGAAAGAACCAAGTAAGATTCCTTGAGTTATGACTTGTTTACTTATGAACAGGTCGATTCAGGTTATGTTGTAATTTTGTTTAGGTGAACGGACCAAAACTCATCCAAAATTGTATACTTATTGGGCATAACGTTATTTTAGTTATCCGTTCTTGAAAAAAGTGATTCACTATATGTCTCGTATAAAAATTACATGTTTTGACCACTTTAGCAACTCTAGTTTTGTCATAAGTAAATTAAAAAAAATAACATAATAACATTAAAGATATGTTGTGTGTAGGATTGATGTATACACCAACAAGCATTGTCTTCCTAAAGATACCTAGCATTTCCAAATTTCAATGGCATTCCTTTAGTATAGCTTCAAGCTCCTTGGTTGATGATGATACAATGTCTATAATCATAAAATGTGATGGATCATGGACAAATTCTCTTTATGACATCATCCAAGGAATGCCCGTTGCTGGGCCCAATCAAAGAGCCCAGAGATGCATTCCGGTTTCAGTTGAAGGCCCGTATGGGCCTGCATCAACAGAGTTCCTAAGGTACGTAAGATAACCATCCATTCTTAAGGATTTGATGTGGTAGTATGTCTGAGTTGGACACGTTGGGTGACGGGTCAAAACGGTCCAAGGCAAGTTAACCTGAACACATGTAACACACTTTTTTAATAAATAAATAACGTGTCAAATGTCAAATACTGGCGATCCTATACTCCTATTCAACCTGTTTGAAGCACAACATAACCTGAAGTGACCCATTTATATGAAAATGGGCCAAAACCGCCACCTCTGTTGTCTTGTACTTGTTCTTCCGTTTTAACTTTACATTGTTGTACTTCCAGCAAATACGATAGTCTGCTTCTGGTGGCGGGTGGATCGGTGTGACTCCATTTTTGAGTATACTGCAAGAAATTTCTTCTGCTAGAAGAAATAGTTTCCCAACAAAAATACAACTTGTTTATATCATGAAGAAAAGTAACAGCATCAGTATTCTCAATTCTGTCCTACCTCTCCTCACAAGCAAAAACACCAATGAATTTAACTTCAAGTTGAAAATATATGTGACCCAAGAAACACAATCCGGCACAACGCTTAGTGAAATGATACGAGAGTTTTCTCAAGTCCAAACAGTTAACTTTGAAACAGGCAGTACAAGTTACTCTCCGAATGGCAATGGAAGCTCAGTTACAAAGGCTGCTATTATCGGTTCACCTCGTTCCTGTTTTTTGTTCTTTTAGTTACTTTCAGCCACATTTTCTTGCCTCGACCCAAGAAAGCTTCTTTGAAAGAGAAAAACGCATCATCGTTAGTTGATCTTATTGTAATATTCGCTTTCTTTCTATCCATCATCATCAGCATAGTGGTGTTTTCAATATTGAGATCAAAAAGCTTGAGGAAACAGAATCAGGTGATGGAATTTAAACATAAAGGAAAAGAAATGCAAGCAAATTCGTTGCAATCAGACCGCAATCTCGATGATCATGAACTACATTTTGGAGCAAGACCCGACTTCCATGGTATGTTTTCTTATTTTATGTTTTTATTTATTTATTTTGGTTGTGGTTTATCTTAAACGGGTCAAATAAAAAGGTTCGAACAGGTGTAACTAATCATGTAACATGTAAATTTTTGCAGATATATTTTCAAAATTCCCAAAGGAAACGGGTGGGTCCTATGTGGGCGTCTTGGTATGCGGCCTGAGAAAATGAAGGAATCAGTAGCTTCAATCTGCAGGCTAAGTTCTCAAGGTTCAATCACTGGTGCTCAAACAAAGAAGCCATACTTCAATTTTCACTCCTAAACTTCACTCTTTAGTAATGTATGTAAGGACACATGTAGAGTATTATAAAAGCTAATCCTAGATCACAAGCATAGGTGTTTGATGATCCATTAAACAAATATTCTAGTTTTGAAGATTAGCTTATTTCAACTTGTATGATGTGTGTATTTGAGTTACATGGCTAGTGATACGTTAAGTTGCTTACCTTGACGACGTTGTTGTTCTTGTGTGGAACTGCACTGCACATGTAGGCCGAGGGACTGTACTGCCATACTGGTGTCCAGGGCCAGTCCCGGAAGGCCCGGTCTTGCTTAATGGTTGGACCCGAAGGTTATAGTTAAGGCCAGTCACCGGGGGGTCGGAAGTCACTAGTTTCGGGGGGGGGGGGGGGGGGGGGTCAAAAACCAGTTTCAGGGGGTCAAAACCTTATTTACCAAAAATTTTTTATACGAATACTATATAATCGGAACTTCTAAGCGAAAATTCGGGGGGTGGGGGGTCGGCCACCCCTCCCCTCCCCTTAAAAGAATCACCCCTGACTAATTCAAATGGGGTCCAAGGCTGCTGCAACTTTTAATGTTTCTATAGAAAAATGAAAGTCAGAAAAGAACAAAGATAAGATGTATATTTAACTTTAACTAACTTTGTTCCTATCAACTTATCTTTCTAAATCAACATAAAATCTAGTAATTGACCACAAAGGTGTGACACCCATGAAAATATGAAAGGATACAGCTAGAGATGGAAAGCGGGTCGGGTCGGGTCGGCTAACCAAGCACTTTTTTTGAGTATATCAAGTTTTACCCATCTGAACCGCTAACGATAAAACATAACCCAAACTGACCCATTTCTAGGTAGACATATCAAAATTTGACTTATATAGTTATATACAATTTTGCAAGAAAACAATACAAAATTGTTATTAAAAAAATTAATGTATATTGATATAATACACAAAGATATCATCAGGGCATCAGGATTGCCCTACTTGCTATACTGCTTGTATCAACAGGTATAATATGATATAATATAACACAATAGCAAAGGTAAAATATAGTTACAATGGAAGTGGGCAGGCGTGATGGCGGTTGCAGCAATGATGAGCGGTGGTTATGGTGACGGCGCTTTCTTGCTCTCTTGTAGCATAACTCTTGGAGTAACAGTGGTATCCTCACCCAGCAAGAGTGCCACCACCTCGCTCATAGTCGGCCTGAGCACCGATCAGGGTGGCAACAGCTTAACCCGAGCTTTAACACCGCCTCCATGTCCTCCACATCGTATTCTCCCAATATCCTCCTATCTGCAAGCTCCACTAGCTTTCCCTCTATATATTTCTCTCTTACCAAATCAACCAAAATCATGTCCTCGTCCCTATCATGCCATGTTTCAATAGGTTTCCGCCCACACGCCACCTCTAGCACCACCACCCCAAAGCTATAAACGTCACTAGCCGTCGTTGGTGACGCCAGCATAGCTAGCTCAGGCGCCAAATACCCAAGCGTACCCACCACCCTTGTCGTCCCTGGCACCTCACCTTGCGTATACAATTTCGCTAACCCAAAATCACCTAACCGCCCTCTCATATCCACATCCAACAACACATTGCTCGACTTAATATCTCTATGCACCACCACTTGTTCCCACCCATGATGCAAATAATTCAAACCCTCCGCCACGTCAACCAACACCCTCTTCCGCCCCGCCCAACCCAAAACACTCTTCGGCTTATCAAAAATCCAATTGTTCAAACTCCCATTCGGCATATAATCATACACAAGAAGCAATTCATTCACTTTCCTACACCAACCCCTCAACTGAACCAAATTCTTATGCTGAAGCCTACCCATACTCGAAATCTCCGCCATAAACTCCTTCAACCCTTGCTTCGAGTCATGATTCACACACTTCACCGCCACTTCCGTTTCATTACTCAACACTCCTTTATAAACCTTACCAAACCCACCCGCCCCAAGCACATAATCATCCGAAAACCCATTCGTCGCCACTTTCAACTCCTCATACGCGTATCGATGAGGCCAATATTCCATCTCCCAATCCTCAACCTCATCTTCCTGATTCCTACCCTGCTGCTTCAACCACACATACCAACCAAAACCAAGCAGGCATATAAAACCCCCAACCGAACCACAAATTATCCCCGCTTTCGCTCCTGTCGACAACCCCGAACCCGACTCCCTCCTCGGCAAAAAAACGGGCAAACCCGTAACATTAATATCCCTAGCTGCAACACAGTATCACTAAAACTCCAAGCTAAAACCCTCTGTGCTTCAACCCAAGTGGTTTTAGCAGCAGAAAACCCAACAAACATTTCATCAGACACATAATTCCTAATAATCGGATTCCGAAAACTCAAAAGCGGTCGAACCGGCCTCGACACACCAACTGGAGCAATAGTAACATTAATCTCAAACCGAGACACATCAAACTCAATCCAGCATGAATATTCTGTCCAGTTCTCATCTCAACAGGAATAAAACTACCATTACTGTTATAATAACCAGCACTCTCATATATCACAGACTCAATATTATTCAAATCAATTCCAACATGATTCCCATTGGTTTCATTAAACTCAACGTTTATTCCAGTATCGAATTCGATAGCTATTAAAGGGGCTGGGGTTTGTGAAGGTATGTTAGGAAAGAGTCCAAGGTATTGACCACCGACAGCGTTAGGTGGGTCAGTGGTATTGGACAAGACGAAGGTGATACCGAAGCCTGGGGTTGAAGGGTTATCAGGTAGGATGGAGAATATGAATTGGGTTGAGAAGGTGGTGGTGGAATTGGGTCGAAGGATTTGGATTGGAGTGGAGTAAAAGGCTCGACCAAGGGACCATTGGTTGGAGTCGTTGGATAAACGGATGACGGGTGGTTCGAGACGGCGTCGCGGACTAGGGTCAGGTTGGTGGTGGTGGTGAAGGAGTTGAAGAGGAAGTCAACGGCGGTGGTTGGTGGTGGTGGGGAGAGGAGGAAGGAGAGAATAATATAATAAGGATTGGAGGTTGAAGAAGCATATTTGGAGGATATATTGTAGATGGAGGTTAAAGGATTATAAATTATAATCATGACATGTTTGGGATTATTGTTATTATTGTTTCTACTTCAAGGAAGCAAATGACAGCAAGTCTTTGAATAATTGTGTTTCTTTATCATTTTTCTTTCAAACATGGGCAGGCCGCCGGTGTTTTTTGGGAATTTGGATTATGAAAGGCTCTGTCTATTTGGACACCCTTGATATCTATTTTTGATATCTATTTTTGATATCTATTTGGACACCCTGTATATGCCTCGTATAGGGCTATATGAGGAATATAAAGGACAAAAAGTTGAACACTGACTTCAAGGCAATGATTGGCTGTAACTTGGTACCTTATACTACCCATATAGATCAATATGAGGCATATCAAGCCTAGTATTAATACCAATACTAGGCTTGGAAACTAATATGGGGGTGCCCAGATATGGGTCATATTGAGCAATACGACCCATGTAAGGGTCTTTTTTTATTTTTTTTATATTATCATTTTTATTGTTTTTAAATAACTAAAAATACTAAATTAACTTTAAAAAATCCAAAAATTAACAAAAAAAAAAATAGTTATATTCAGTCCAAAAATTCAAACACGCTTTTTCGAACACGTTTTTTTTTCGAACACGTTTTTTTTTCAAACACGTTTTTTCGAACACTTTTTTTTCAAACACGTTTTTTTTCGAACACGTTTTTTTCGAACACTTTTTTTTTCGAACACGTTTTTTTTCGAACACGTTTTTTTTTCGAACACTTTTTTTTTTCAAACACGTTTTTTCTCCGAACACGTTTTTTCGAACACGTTTTTTTCGAACACGTTTTTTTCGAACACGTTTTTTTTTCTAACACGTTTTTTTTCGAACACGTTTTTTCGAACACGTTTTTTTTCGAACACGTTTTTTTTTCGTACACGTTTTTTTCGAACACGTTTTTTTTGAGGCATATCAAGCCTAGTATTAATACCAATACTAGGCTTGGAAAGTGATATGGGGGTGCCCATACTACCCATATAGATCAATATGAGGCATATCAAGCCTAGGATTAATACCAATACTAGGCTTGGAAAGTGATATGGGGGTGCCCATACTACCCATATAGATCAATATGAGGCATATCAAGCCTAGTATTAATACCAAATACTAGGCTTGGAAACTGATATGGGGGTGTCCTGATATGGGTCATATTGAGCAATACGACCCATGTAAGGGTCTTTTTTTTTATTTTTTTTATATATTTTCATTTTTATTGTTTTTAAATAACTAAAAATACTAAATTAACTTTAAAAAATCCAAAATTAACAAAAACAAAAAGTAGTTATATTCAGTCCAAAAATTC
The DNA here is from genome assembly GCA_030844895.1 of Ambrosia x helenae. Lineage (NCBI taxonomy): Eukaryota > Viridiplantae > Streptophyta > Magnoliopsida > Asterales > Asteraceae > Ambrosia > Ambrosia x helenae. The sequence goes on along the minus strand of JAUTDX010004209.1, from coordinate 1,338 downwards.
AAACACGTTTTTTCGAACACGTTTTTTTCGAACACGTTTTTTTTCGAACACGTTTTTTTTTTCAAACACGTTTTTTTCTCCGAACACGTTTTTTTCGAACAAAACGTGTTCGGAGAAAAAACGTGTTCGAAAAAACGTGTTCGAAAAAAAAGGTGTTCGTAAAAAAATGTGTTCAAAAAAAGTGTTTGAATTTTTGGATTGAATATAACTAATTTTTTTTTTTTGTTAATTTTTGGATTTTTTTAAAGTTAATTTAGTATTTTTAGTTATTTAAAAACAATAAAAATGAAAATATATAAAAAAAAATAAAAAAAGACCCTTATATGGGTCGTATTGCCCAATATGACACATATCTAGGCACCCCCATATCAGTTTCCAACCTAGTATTGGTATTAATACTAGGCTTAATATGCCTCATATTGATCTATATGGGTATATGGGCACCCCCATATCACTTTCCAAGCCTAGTATTGGTATTAATACTAGGCTTGATATGCCAAGTATTGCCCAATACTAGGCATATCAAGGCTGTTTTTTATTTTTTTTCATACAATATTATTGTTTAAAATACTAAAATTACTTTTAAAAATCCCAAAAATTAAAAAATAAAGTTTTATCGATTGAACTCTATTTTAAAAAAATAGATGTTTTTGTTACAAAGATGAGACATATTCGTTTTTTTTAATTGTTTGGTTTGTTTTTGTTGGTTTTGAAGATGTTTGTTTTCTTTTGTTTCAAATGTATTAAATACTACGATCAATCGACTTAAAAAAAACATTTTCTCAAACAAATCTTATAACTTCTTCAAACTTTGTATTGTTTATATAATTTCTTCAAACTCACCAAAATAGAACAAACATCTTCAATACCAACCAAAACAAACCAAACAAAAGAAATATTTTTTATAAAATAATACTGTAACAAAAAGTTGTAATTTTGTTAAAATAATATTGGAGTGAATATAACTAAATTTTTCATCAATTTTTGGATTTTTTTTAAGTTAATTTAGTATTTTTAGTTATTTAAAAACAATAAAAATGAAAATATACAAAAAATAAAAATAGACCATAATATGCCTCATATTGATCTATATGAGGCATATTACTTTATTGTTTTCTGTGTTGGTCAGCATTAATTAGCTAGAAGACAAAAATTGTATTTCAATATGCCTCATATAGGTCTATATGAGGAGTATTAACTTTATTGTTTTCAGTGTTAGTCAACATCAGATAGCTAAAAGACAAAAAATGCACATCAATATGCCCCATATAGCTCTATTACGAGGCATACTTAGGGTGTCCAAATAAGCTTTTTGGGGTGTCCAAATAGCAAGACCCT
>JAUTDX010004208.1:0-37274 GCA_030844895.1 Ambrosia x helenae | reverse complement strand
GTGTAAAAAAAAAACAAAACTTGCAAGTACAACATACAATTGTCGAACCGAAGCATATGGACGCATATCATGGTTCGATACAAAAAAGGGTTAAAACAAATCCAAAGGTTTATTAAAAGCTGTTTGAAGCTACACCCCTTCAAGGCCGAAGGGGGAAATTTCTTTCGAGGCACGAAACAAATGACTACAAATAGTTCAATTTTAGTTTAGGGCCAACACAAACCTTTGAAAACATTCAAACACACACAAGTATTATCCAAAAATAAACCATATGATCATTTCATTCAAAGAAAGTAAGATATACCGAACCACAGTGGTTCGACCATACATATACAAGAAAAACAAAAGACATTGTTTAGAACATTGCCGTTGTGGCAAAAAGAGGAAAAACACTAAGCAGAAGGAGGCTTGAACATATCGCCGGAGAGGCCAGCAGCTTTGATCGTCTCGAGGGGTTCGGAGATAAGGCGCCCAACATGCTGAAGAAATGGAAATTCTAAGGTATCGAACCTGTCCAATGCACCATTCAACATTTCATCAGCGTTCATTTTAGCTTCAGCACCTGCTCCAAGGGAACACCCTTCGACGAGTAGTGGTACCCAGCCTTAATGCCAACGTTCACACCACAAGCGTTCCTGGCATTATTAATGGCCCCCACAAACTGCTCGAAGCTCCTCTCCCATGTGAACCCTCCGAGCCACCAAGAGCATGCCTTCGGTAAGTAAACCATTCCTTCGTCTCCAATAGCTCTTTTACTTGGCTGTCAGACGAGAATTGGTCTCACCTAGCTTCGACACTTGACCATCCATTTCAAGCTTCATATGGTCAAGCTGGCTTCGGAAGCGACTTGCTTCAACCTCAAACATCTTCTTCTCTAAAAAAAAAAGAAGACAAAAAAATATAAACAAGGTTGTAAGACAAAAGATAGAAGGTATCACCTTTGAACCAAAAGAGAAGGAATAAGAAACTACTACCTTGCAACGCTGCGTCCCTTTCAACCTTCAACGCCTCCACCTCCTTTAGTGCTTTATCCCTCTCTTCCGAAGCCGAAGCCATGGCAGCACTGTTCGATTTAACTTGCATCAACGCCTGGTTTAGCTTCTCCTCCAAGGCATGTTTCTCTCCCACCAAAGCTTCGAGCTTCTTGCTCCAGTCTGAAAAATCTTCCCCTCCGACCAACGAACTCAGCTTTTCCTTTTCTATCTCAAGCTCCACCCATCGACGATACACCTCCACCACGATGCCATTCGACTGTGCTTGATTAATCATCAAGGCATCAGCCAGAGCCAAAGGAGCCGCATGTCGATACCGATGGTCTTCGGCTGGAGTATTAATGTTCAGGAGCATGGTACGAGCTGTCAAAGCATCAAGTATCTTTTCCCCGTTCTTCAAATCCAGTTGGGAACAAACTTAGCTTTAGCCACCGAAGGATCCAATTCCATCGAATCTACAATAACAGGGAAATCACCCACTTTAGACTCTGAACCAAACCACAGACGTTCAAGGTAATCCTTTGGACCTTCGTCATCTGAAGTAAAGTACAGAGGGAAACGATCTATATCGTCGTCATACTTACCAACTGGACTGGAAGGACCGGTCAGGTGTGGATGAGAATGCAACGGTGAAGGGTTGGGATGACTTGGAACGCCTTCGTCGAAAGAAACCGGAGGTTCGTCCCGAGCCGACTTCCCACCATCTAAGTGATCTGACAGAGTCTCTAGAAGAGTAGACGGAGAAGCCTGACCACTTGGAGATAATTCGGTTATAGTAGCCAGAGGGGTTTTTCATCCTCTTTGGAGTTTCTCCAAACTTTTTCTCCAGAACCTCCCTCCTCCGAACCCTTCCTCTTCCTTGAAGACTTCTTCCTGTGCTTCGGCACCTCCTCAGTAGCAACAGATATAGATACGTCTTCGAGCAACTTCCCGACATCTCGCTCCGACGTAGCAGCAGCTACAGATGACGAAGCACCCCCTGTGCTAGCCGAAGCATCCCCTTCCGGTTGTCTAATCTTAAACGACGGAGCCTTCAAAACCTCAAGAAAAGGCTTGTCTCCTGGATTCTGTTGATGAGATGTATACTCGATGTCGTCGTCATCAAAAGACTCCAAATGAAGCATGTCATGAAGAGACATATCTGCAAAAGAAACAACAAGGCATCGTTAGCCAAAAATCTAAAAACTCACAAAAAAAAATATATCATACAAGCAATAAACGAACCTATGTTGTTTCGTCTAACGATAGGCCACTGATCCGAGAACTCCCAATTTCTACTAACACAACCGATCACTAGCACATGCTCCGGCAAACGTCTAATATCAAATTTATTAGACACCAAAGCAGCATACAAATTCTTATCCACAGCAAAATACTTCGGCAACTCACCTTCTAAAGGATCATCCTTCTTCCTCCACACCATGTCTTTAGGAAGACACAAGTCATCCAACCAGAACCACCTATCCTTCCAATCCTTCAAACTAGACACTTCCCAACCTACACATTCCCGCTCCTCCTTCTTCACCTCCAACTTCTTATCCTTCGGTTGCCTCTTCTCGAAAGTATACCAGTTTCCAGAACGGTTCAACCGAATAAAACGCCCTAAAAAGATTCAAGTCGGGAACTACGTCTAACGACCGACAAGAAAGCTCAAATTGATTTACCCGACTCAAACCGAAGGGCGTCATCTGGGAAATATGAACTTTATGGAACTGTAAAACTTTCATCAAAACCGAGTAAAAGGAACTCGATAGTTTGCATAATTACACACCCGAGTGTAAAATGCAAACTTCCAGGGGGAAGAGGGTATATAGGGGTTCTCGGAGCAGGTAAGGTAGGGTGAAGATCTACAGGAATCCTAAATTCTTCTACAAACTCGTCAAGCTTTGCTTGACTTAGGACACTAAACGACACAAGCATATTATCCTTAGGCATGATTTAAAGAATGATAAAGACGAAAATACACACCTTGTTGAAGAAGGGAAGGCACTTAGGACGATCCTGGTGAAAACTCAAGAAAAACTGGAAAAGCTTGAAAAAACTAGGGAAGAAGATGAAGTGTAGAAAGGGAGGAAAGTAAAAATATATGAAGGGTAAAACCCACTTATAAAGAAGAAAAAACGACGGTTGAAATAACCGTCCAATCAAGGGCCATCAACTGACCACCTCGAGCCAATAAAAAGAGGATCTGCTAAAGTAATCGAACGGTGAGGCAGCAAAAGAGGGTGAAAGACAACAGCTGTCACCCACTCACTTAGGTGAATGACAACAGCTGTCATACACTAGGCAGACCCAAGCTCGAAGGAAACCCAAAAGTCAAAAACCCTAAAAAATTATTAAGTCCTTTTTGAATACCGAAGCATTCAAAAAGACTTCAGGGGACTTGAAGAGAATATATGGTTATGGGTCGGAGCTCGGAACAAAGCAAAAAGGCCAGTTCCGAACCTAACAAAGAAATAGGTTGTAGACCGAAGCTCGGCTCACCAAAGGGAGACCGAAGCTTAGGCTCAACCGAACGCCCAGCTTCGACCGAAAGGCCCATGGGCCTGGCCTCACCGGAGCCCACTTAGGAAAGTATAAATACCTCCCAAAAATTCCCCATTTGGTAACTTCACTTAACTGTACTTTCTGTACTTTTCGTACTTACTTTCCACTTCTTAAAACCATAGTTATTCTCACGCCGGAGGGTGGTCACAGAGAGACCCTTCCTCTCCCCTGTGACGAGCCTAACGGTGTTTTGTTTTGCAGGTCATCCTCAGATCTAATCATCCATCACTTCTTCTTGTATTATCTCTCAGATCTATTTCACCGAACCAACTAGAGGTAACTTTTTTCCTCTTCACTATACATCAGGTATTTTCCTCCTTGGTCAACTTTGGTAAACTTGGTTTATCCTTTGCAAACCAGGTCGGCAGGGTGATCCTTAGTGAGGACGAAATCCCGTCTTCATCCTACGAGTTGATCCGCTCAGATACGACAGAGGTGAAACAACGAGGGGAAGACAGGTTAACGTGTGATGATGCTGCTTCGGTCGTCCGTTCTTGTGAGCACGTTTCCACCGTCGTTAATTCACGGCGGTAGATCAGAGATGACAGAGATGAAGCAAGGAGGGGAACACAGGGACGGTTTGGTTATGTTGGTTCGCCCGTGAGGTCGTACGATAACGTTTCCGCCGTCCACTAATTTCGGTGGTTTCCGGTGACTTTCTAACTTCTGTTTCAGTCACTTCTCTTACCGTTGATGGTTACGGTTTTCTTTTGCCTGTGATATTACCGTAATGCCGTTGGCTGAGCCATCGGCGTCGTCATTAACATCACCATTTCGGGAGTACAACGGCTATGATTCAGTCAAATGGATTAAGTCCGCCTGTACAATCGTCTATTGCGTCTCTTCTACCGGTTAACCCGGTTGCCACTGGCTTACTTATAAAGGTTTGCTTCCTCCATCTACGGGCTGTTGGTTGAAAATTGAAGTTATTTGTTTTAACTAATTTGGTGATAGACATGATGGTTCGCACAGTTTGTTACAACGTTGAATTATGAATTTATGATGCAGGGGATGTTGGAAGGACTTACAGGAAGAAGGACTTCTATTCCATGTTTGATAAATGATTAGGTGGGTTATAATCATATAATAATCATTTTGATAGAGCTAATGCAACTTGCAAAAGAAAATAGAGAATATATGTGATCAGTGTTGTAATTTCTTGTTACTCCTTTGTCTGTTGTAAAAGTACATGTAGGATTAACGGGTGTTGGAATGCGTAAATAATACATATAGGCTCTGTGGCTAACCACGGGTAATGGCTTAACAACTTAGAACCAGGTTGTGCCTTTGTTGTACACATCGTATACCAACGTGTAATTGTGGTACGTTTTCGTCGCAACGCGCGAGAAAGTCAAACACTAATATTATCATACCGCCTGTAACAGAGTAGCAAACACTTGGTTGTCGCAGCAACACGCGACTTCGGTAAAATACTAGTTGGTGAACAACTTAGAAAGAGAATCATTGCTAATGTAATTAAATAACAAATCAGAAAGCATGACACATCCACTAAAAATTATTGAACCATCAATAATGTAAAAAACATATGATTATTTACCATTTGCTTTGTTAATTTTGAGACCTCTTCATCCATCACCAGAAGAAAAGGCAATTAAAACGTCGTCGGTGACCTTCTGTGGCCGCCTTGGGTGGTACGTTAGTGGTTATGGTGATATTCTGGTATGTGGTGGATGATGTTGTTGTAGCTGTGTGTTGTGGTGTTGTAGTGAGTGGTGGATGGCGACGGTTGGGTCATGCCGTCTGAGGTGGTGACGGTGTTGATGGGTGTTGTGTGGTTAATATTGCTTTGGTTAATAAAATAGACTAGCCGGTTACTTCGGTTTCGGCTTTGGTTGAGGATAATAACCAAACCGACCAAATCATGCACACTCTAGTCGTGTTTGTGTTTCCCCTGCATTGTGATGCGTTTGGTTTTAGTATTAAAAAGATGTCAATTTCCCCGGTGCCAAAAACTTTGATATGTCAATCCCAAAACATTGGTTTGGAGGAAACTACTGATTTTTACTAAACCTCGTTAACAAAGTTTTAAATTTATAGAGTAAACGATAATTACTTTAGAAATTAAAACCAACACATAGGCAGAGAACCTGATGTGTATAGTATAGCTTGCTAGGGTAAATACCGAGTATCGTATTCCAAGAGAACACACGTTCCTCTACTCAACCTTACATCAATCAACTGATCGGGTTTTTAAAAAGAAAATACAACGGAGGGGTTCTTAAAAGAAAATAGTTTTTGAAAAAAGGTTTTGGTTTTAAAATAAAAGATAAAATAGTAGAGTAGACTAATATGCACATCTCGGGCCCTCCGTATTAGCAGTTAAGTTTATTATTATAACTATTCATTTAAGTTAATTAATTGTGAGGAAGACGAGAGGGATCTTGAAGTGTTGACTCCTTTATAGAGAAGCGGGCCACTAGTAAATAGAATGCACAACCCTCAAATGTGGGCCCACACGAGAGTACTCCGCCAGGTCCTCGCATATAGCGGGCTCCTCAAACCGCGGTCAAGTCTCTGGTCTTCGAACTTATCTTCTTCTTGAATTGGAGGCTTAACTTCCGACCTGGAACACCGTGCACCTCACCTTAGCTCTCGCGTTTCGTACCGAAGGATCTCTCCTTAGGGTCATTCCCGAGTTGGACCAACAGTGTATCCCCAAGAAGGTTAACGATCATGAAGACCGAGGGATCTCTCTTACAGTTGACTCGGGCGACTCGTATCCCCATTGGCTAACGGCGTTGTACTAACGAGAACTAGAAATAGAATCCTTAATTTGTTTATCTTTTAAGTGACACTTTAGCATTTACTGATCAATTAAATATTAAGTTGATTAAATGAATGATAGCTTAATAACCCAACCCTTAACCTCCCGAGATTAATGAAATCCTTAACAAAGATGGAAAATAATCCTAAAGGCATGCAATTCGAAGATCACTGGTGCGCCCGTAGGGAATCCTCCCTTTGCCAAGAAAGTCACTCAAGTACCGAATGAAACCCTTGATAAAGGTGGAAACATAATCCTAAAGGCGTGTAATCCGTAGATCACTGGTGCGCCCATAGGGAATCCTCCCTTTACCAAGAAGATCATTCAGTCATCTGGTATGTACCAGAAATGTGTCACTCAGATCTGTTCCACTTCAGAAGCCGTTGCTTAGAATCCGGTTTGGATATTAGAAGCCCGAAGGATCTGTCTCACTACCGGTTTCCTCGCCTTGGATCTAGATTGGGGCTACCAGAAGCTGATTATACCTCTAGTTATTTTAATTAAGTTAAAGTATTTTAAGTTATTAGATTAATCATCATTCAAACCTGCCACAAAGATAAACAAACAAGGATTAGAAGAAGATAACACCACAAATAACTAAAAAATAAACTACTACTAATGATAATAAAAGTCTACAAATCGAAGTGGGTTCGGGGATAATAGAAAGATACAACCATAAGAAAATGATCAACACGTGAACATGGTTGCTCATAGACAAGCCCTCCATCTATAAGTGATATGTAACTCTCATGATCCTCACGACCCTCGATGTTTTATTGCATAACTACTCTATGATCCCCTTCGTGGCAAGCTAATCAAGGTAGGATGAGGCCTAACCATTAAGGGATGTTAGGAGGGCCAGAAGGCCTCCCACAAGACCCCAAGATCTCTGGAAGAAGCTTGGAAGTCGGCCCCAAGAGAGCACAAGAAGGGATGATCAAATGGTGAGGGTTAGCTTGCTATTTATAGAGCTCCAGGGGCAGTACGGGCGTGCCATAGAGTGTCAAGGGCATTCTTGCTGTCTCACGTACGTTCTGTTGCTGCATGGCAGATGCTGTCTATCCTTGTTGTCTCTGGCACGAGCATGCCTCACTATATGGCACGGGCGTGCCTGCCCTGCTGAGTTTGTTTTCTTGCTCTCCAAGTTTGTTGCGTTCTCGCGTGCAGGGCCTTCGTGCAAGTGAGCGTGGGCGTGCTTGGTCACTCCCGGACTGATTTTAGCATTGTTTAAGTCCCGGGATTGTCTTCAAACATATAGGGAGGGAATCTCCAGTTTTTGCTTGTTTTTACCCGAAAATCCTCTATATTCGTCTCGGAGCTCCAGTTTCCTGAGAAATACAAATAGGAACAAATTAAGCATCAATTATGACTAATATAAGCCTAATTGTAACCTATTATGGGACTGTTTATGCCAGTATTATATGTTAATTCTGTGAGTTATCACATTGCACGGGCAACTTTGTAGTGTGTGTGTGTGTGTATATATATATATATATATTAAAAAGCAACCTCTCCCCCTCACTATTCATCCTAGCCAATGGAGCGCCTCCATGTGCCCCCCCCCCCCCCCCCCCCCCCCCCGTGCACTTTAATAAACTTATCATACATCCCATAAATTCAATAAGGTAATCGTATAGTCTCGATACTTCAATAAAGTTACTTTTACTTGTTCCTTGACAATTGTAATTCGTGCTAGTACTGTAGTGATACCTCCGTAACGCACAGTTTTCTTTTACAGATTTACACCCTTATCTTTGCTGATACACATGTTTAGTCCTTCTACTTAAATTTTTCTACTATATGTGTTGTAAGACCCGTGTAATTAAACGATTTATAATTGTAGGGACAAAAAGGATTGAAGAAACCACTTTTGTTACCTTAGTCCAAATCATATTTTTGCTAATTATTCTAAGTATAGAACTGCTGAAGACCAAAGAATGAAGTACTGAAGAAGAAGATGTCAAAGTGCTGAAGAGTAAATGATCAGAAGTTCTGAAGTCTAACCAGACAAGTTCACTGAAGAACTACTGAAGACAAAACTACTCATCAGTAGTTTTATCACTCATCAGTAGTTTTATCACTTAGCAGTACTTTCTGATAGAAGCTTCTAGCCGACCCAATTACTTCAGTAGTTTATATTATAATGTTTTGTTAAAGTCTTTGAGCAAGTACCAATGCTATAGCCTGTTGTAGTATTATCTTTCTGTATTATAATCCTTAGATTACTTAGTACTTGTGTATGTATTCGTCTATAAATTGATGGGTTAATCCCACTATTTTAGATACTTGATTTTAAGTGAATCCTTTAAAGGCTTTTATAATATACAATCCATTTTCACATCTGAGAATCATTCAATACTTGCATTTACTGCTTTATACTTTGAATTGGTTCGATTCTCATAACAGCTATTGTCAAGGGGGAGTAATAACTCCCGTAAAAGTGATACTTTAACTTAGAACACTTACTATTCCGCTGTGCAATTTACTTTGATAAACTTACAACACATAAGTGTTCTTGAATTTAACTGCTATAAAGAGACCACTGATCCAACAATAATTAACTTGTTTATAACTTAACAAGCCTGAAACCATGTTTAGGATTTAAACCAGTACAAAAACTACCCTTACTTGTCGTACATGTTCACATAGTATTTCCTTACATAATTATTTAAAAAAAATACAAAAGATTTCACCAAAACATGTATACAAAATTTTTATGCGGAAGCGATTTGATTCGAGCGGCGTTCGGTTCCTTATCTACATTCATGATCATCATCCATCGTCCGGAGGTGTACCTTCACTACGTATTATCCATTAAAGGATCCTAATGAGTCTAGATAACTAGGATAATAATCAAACAACAACAACAAAAGAAAGGGGAAATTGCCGCCGTAAGCTACGGCTGAAAGGCTGTAGCTTACGGCCCTTGTGTTCTGTTGGCATGGCCTTGCCGTAGGCTACGGTCACATGATCGTAGCTTACGACCTCCATATTCTGCCCATTTTAGGCTCGTAAGCCGTAACTTACGGCTTGTAGTCGTAGGCTACGACCATTAGCTGTTGTAGGCCTCCATTCAACCCCAAATTTCCAACCAATGTTGCCTATAACACCCTGCACTTACATGACTTAATGTGCAGCCAAAATGGGTCAATTTCGGGTCTTGATTACTCGCCTAAAGGTCACGTTACATACCATTTTAGCGTATAACCTCGCATTTGCTTGCTACGCTCGGTAATGAACATTACTCCTCATATAATGAACTCGTCCAACCCTCAACCCATCAATGGTTCCCTGTAACCGAATTGAGGGCTATGGCGACTTTCACATACTTGATTTATATTGGAATGCATTCAACACGTATTAAAAATGGATGATTCATACTCTAGTATATACATGAATTTCGCTTACAAGGTCAGAGTTATGACGTACCTTATGCGTAATCTTTTCACCGAGAGCTCTTCTCACCTTGATTTGAAGATGATTCGTGATCCTTTCCTATTGAATAATGACCCATATAGATGTTAGAGACCACAATAGTTCCTTATGGACTCAAAGCCCCACATACAAGGTCAATCACGATTTGCTAGTTTATCGCCCAAATTCCAATTTAGGCTTTTGATCACATATATCATTTCATCCAAATAACTACATTACTTAGTTTCACATGGCATGTTATTCAAGTTAGTGGCTTCTAACAACAATCACAGATTCTTTTACACAAGATTTAATTTATCTTGTCATGTTTAATTCTCTTAGGCAAATTGTCGAACACCTTATATGCGCCTCATCGTATTAGTTTACTTCATGACTATGCATCAATGGTTCTTTCCCAATCAACAACTTATCAATCAAGCATGTTAACTACAACCTAGATTATCAAACTTTATAACTAATTCCCAGAAAACAACCCGGTTTACCAAATTTACTGATTCCTTAGAGTAGTTACTAAGAAACCCCTTAATCATAACATGATTATATTACAAGTGTCCATACCATTCAGATTTATGGTGGGTTTTCACAAGTATAATGTTTCTATCATCAAGTATAACACACCAAGAACATCAATTTTCGTCTATGAACAATTACCCATAATTTCACCCATCAACACATAACAAATCAAAAATTAAAGGTTACCTTGTGGTTAAGATAACCATAGAGGATAGTTTTTTCTCAATTGCATGCAGAATCCCTTGATTTTTTAGCTTGATTCAGTCGTGTGTGTGAAACTTAAGGTGGTGTGTGTGTGTCTGTGTTTTGTCGATCATCAGGAAGGGAAGAAAGTCTCCATCCCTTGTTTGACCAATAAAACACCCTAGTTTGGCAGATTTATGATTTCAGTCCCTCTATTGTGTTCAAGCTATTAATATGGCAATTATCTAGGTTAATGAGTTTTATGGTTTATATTATCATAACTAACATATATTGTTAGGATTAGAATTTGGTGCGTTACATATGTATAGTTCATCTACTTTAATAAAGCGTTTTCCTTATTAGTTAACTTCACTTATATATATGTTTGGTCCTTCTACTTAACTTTAGTAATATACATGTTTAGTCCCTCTACTTTTATCCCTTTTAGTATTTTCGCCTTTAGTGTTTTTTCTTCCTGATGTGGCGAACCAACCCAACTCTAGGCGCAACGCTCAAGGTAAAATTACTAGTTTTTATTATTATTTTGAACGTTGGAGTAAAACACATAATTATTATTAGGGCTGTAAACGAACACGAACATGACCTTGTTCGTGTTTGTTTGTTAAGGAAATAACGTGTTCACGAACTTTTCATGAACAGTTACTGAACGAGATTTTTTGTTCGTGTTCATTTGCTAAGGAAATAACGTGTTCACGAGCTGTTCATGAACAGTTACCGAATGAGATTTTTCTCCGTGTTTATTTGCTAAGAAAATGAACGTATTCATGTTCATTTGTCTTTATTTATTAAATTTAGGTGTCAGAGTACAAAAACGAACACAAACACACCAATGAATGTAAACGAACACAAACATGCATTAATGAACAAAACGAGCACAAACTAACACATATTAAATTCTAAAAATTTCATCACAAACATTGTCCGCCCAAAATATACTAATCCAATTACCAAATTACACTTGACATAATCTTGATCACATAATGTCCATCAAAACACAAAATTATCATATTAAACTTGAAATCCTTATTTAATCCACCCAAAATAATAGCTAAACAAAATAGTTAAAGTAATATTAATATGTGATACAATAGTATATATTAAATAATCTACCACTAAGAAATTTGAAGTGCATAAATTAAAAATAAAAAGTTAAAAACCCAAATGAACTATCGAACACAAACAAACATAAACGAAAACGTTATCGAACGTTGACGAACATTAATGAACGAGCGCAACATTTGTTCATGTTCGTTTGTTTAACTAAACAAACCGAATTTTTTGTTTGTGTTCGTTCATTTATTAAACAAACGAACACAAACGAACTTTCCATCAAATATTTTCCTAACTGTTCGCTGAACGTTTGGTTTCTACAACCCTAATTATCTATTATCTATTATTAATTATTAATATATATATATATAAGAATTAGACTTTGATGACATGACATTCATTAGTGGCCTTATCCCCCCTTGAATGTGCCACGTGGCATAAGGTGATGCAAGTATTTTTTTTTTAATTTTTTGTTTTTTAATTAATTAATAAATATATAACCCTAACTCATCTCTTCTCCTCCTCACTCCCTTCTTCCTCAAAACCCTAGCCCCCATCTCCTTATTGTTCTCCTTCCATGCATATCTTCTCCATGTACACATTCACACGAAGGCAACCCCACCTATGCTCCAACCACCACCGAACCACCATACCCCACCCTCACTCCGGTCACTATGATGCAACCACAACGTAAAGATATGACTAACTCCATAATATGAACGGTTGGTATGAATAAGTATTGATTTTTTAATGGTGATAATATATGAATAAATATTATATTAATTCAATTGGTGACAATGTGTAGCACCTACCTCTTTCATCTCCTCCTCAAGACCCATCGGGCAGCAATCGTAGTCGCCGCCTCTTTCTGACCAACAACAACAGCAATGATAACCATAAACAACAGAGACAACATCACGAGCCACCCCTAGCCTCGACACCCACGCTGTTAAACTCGAGCTCTTTGGTTCTGGGTCAGATTCTGTTTTATCGGGTCAGGGGATTGAAGAGTTGTATCCGGTTTTTGGTTCAGATTGGTTACGGTGTAGTGTCGATGATGAGTCCGGTCATTTGTTGGTTCCGGTTGTCAGGCTTCATTCGGTTCCAGTACGGTCTAGCCGGTCAAAGCTGGTCAACATGTATTTCGAGGCAAACACATTTCGGTTTGCGAGCATAACTAACGGGATGGTATAACGCGCGCCATGTCTTTGATTTATTTATTTTGGTGTTAAAATATATACGGTTAAAGATATATATATATTTTTTTTATGTCTAGAACGACCAGCTGGGATCATGAAGGGGAAATATGTGGTCTTAACCCTAGAGTACATTTATCAATTGTTTTCATTTTTGTCGGTTTTGGTTGTTGTTATTGCAGGTGAATTGAGTATTCGAACGAGAGGATTAAGGCGAATTATCACTTTTGGAGGTAGTGGTTTTATGTATTAAGTTTAAGTTTATATTTAGCATTAATAGTAACAACTTCTTTACGCAATGTTTAATATCTTTTGTCTACTTTTACATGATATGTCTGAAGCAATCCATTAGCTACTGGCACACAAGAAACGAGCTGACAGAAGATGAGACCATTGAAATTGTGGTGATCAAAACATGTGATAAAATCTTTAGTCAACTTATTGCATATATTGGTGGCAAAGAGTTGTTCACTAAAGACACATAATTGTGCACTCAATGAAAGATGTTCCTTATTATTTGCTTGAAAAAAACAAATTTTCTCACCGCAACCTCATATATACTCTTCAGCCACCACATGAGTATGAAGAGAAAGCCGAAGCTATTGCTTAAGTGAGCTATGAATCGCCACATTTGCTTCAAGGTTTAGGTCAGTGAACGCAAATGAGAATTATTGATTCGTATGACTGAGTTTACGATTCCTATGTTTTCTACTTTTATCATATTTATTAAGTCATATTAGATTTTTCAACTCCAGGACATTACCGGGGTAATCAGCTAGTTATATTAATATGTAAAACAAAATTTTAATTTATTTATCTTAATGAATAGCCATGTGTTTATGTCACTTGAGTTTCTTTATGATTTATTATTATTATTATTATTTTGAAACGCATTATTACGATATGGAGTAACTAGCTGATTACCCGGGAGAGTCCCGGGGTTGAAAAATCTAAAACCTAATCGACTAAACAATCAAATGATTCATCTCTCTAATCTCTCACATTCAATAATTGCATGTTCATAGCATTCTAACCACTCCCGTATTCCCTCACCTATAACCTAATAAACTAAACAATCACTAAACCAAGTTGCAACAGTTCAAACACTTATCACATCTCTCTAATCCCTCGCATTTAATCACTGAATATTTATGGCATTTTAATCACTCCTATAACCTTAAACCTAACATAACATAAAACCTAATCAACTAAACAATCACTTAAGTTGAAATAATATCTAAAACCTAATTGACTAAATAATCACTTAATTAAATAAGTTGCAACAGTTCAAAAACTTATCACATGATTCATCTCTCTAATCTATCACATTCAATAATTGTATGTTTATAGGATTATAAGTTATAACCACTCTCATATTCCCTCACCTATAACCTAATAAACTAAACAATGACTAAAAAAAAAAGAAAGAGTACACTTGTGAGCCGGAAAACCAAGCTTCGGTAATAACTAACCAACACCCCCAAATTTACAATAAACCCAATAGTCAATTGAAAACAATGTGCATTCTGTTAAATACCAAACATAATATAATGGGTCAAAACAAAATCTGAAATAATTAAAATCCTAGGAAAAAGCATCAACTCTTTGGCTAATAAATCAAACACAAAAACAGGAGATGAAGGAGTTGAAATCAGATGGTTCGATAAATTATAAAAAAACTTGAAACTTAAAAAACAATCGAACCTTAGGCTGTTGTTGGGCAGCGGCGGTATGAACATATCTGTAGGCTGTTGTATGTTATTTGGGAGTTAGGGATTGGGTAAGGAAAGAAAGGGGCGATGTATTGGGTTTAGAATAACAAAGCTGGCTAGGCTTTCTTAGTGACACGCGTGAAAGATACATTTGTTTGTAGGTGTTCGGGAAAGGGTGTGGGTTGTAGCTAAGGTAATCGAGCGACGCTTGCTGTTCTCCGATCGTCTTTTCCTCGCTTACCTCCTTTTTTCTCTGTTCACCCCGTTGTTGGATCAAATTTTTCAAAAGGGCTGTGATGAACTTAAATATCTGAGTAAACTCTGCTGAATATATCCTTTCATTCTGGAATGGCAGGGTTAAACACGGGCGATGATGACCAGGTAAATCTGAGAAAAATATTGATTAAGAATCTAACCTTTGCAGGGAAACATTAAAGGATGGCGAACTATTTCCAGCGACCTAATTTGCATCCATAATAGTTTGATTCTTACGAAGGCTTTGAACCTAGTTGCAGTTACAGACTTAAAAAAACAATTTCAATAAAACGGTAATGTTAGTCTATATTATTAAACTTGTAATTACAATAAAAATATGCTTAGAACTTGGTAAAGCACTAACCCATAAGTAACCAGCATAAATCCTTGAACGAAACAACAACTATGCAACTCCGATATCCATAGCCACACCTACGATAACAATTCAAATTTGTGTCCATATAACTCTCAAACGCGAATACCAGAATCCGATCCGCAACAAACCCCTGAAAGCATCAGCAAAAGGACGTAAATAAACAAATAACCAAAACGAATATAATCATAAATGCATTGCCGCTCTCTTCTGTTTGTCGAGATTTAAGCTCTCCAGCGAGAGTGAATCTCTTCAGCGCATTGTAAAGTATTCTCAATATGGTAACTACCGCCTATGCTTACTTTTCTCTCTAAATGACAACAATAGGTATAATAAAACTCAAATTCACATGCGATTCAAAGTTCATCAAGAGCAGAAAACCAACCTCCAAACTGTTCATTCTTTTGTTGTTATTCCACCAAGAATTTCCATAGTTCTTGCAAAATTATAAGCACATCAAAACAATAGTTCAAACAATAATTACATGTACCCAAGCGAATGTCACTATTTTTTTCTTAAAGGAAATCTGAAAAGAAAGTATACGGTTGCAGGTAAGTTTATTATCTTTTTTAACGTCATTATTATTAGAATGTTTCTATGTACGACTTTTATACATACCACAATGTGGTGCTTTGTAATTCATCAAAATCTCCTTTCGTAAACTGAACGCAAAACAAACAATTAGCCCCTTGTTATGTTAGTTAAAATGGCATTAGCTTCGGTTCTCTAACATATGTACCTAAGACGCAATGCCAAAAAATAATAATAATAACTTTAAGGTCAATACATCCAACTGCGTTCAGATCCCCTACCTTTTGCCAACGACGCTGATGTAACACTTTCTAGACAGATGGAAACGCTAGGACTCGCCGCCGTCATTAGAGTTGCCTAAGTAACTCATAAAAAAATTCATATTAAGGTTATAAAGTTGGCATGACATACAAATAAAAACCCAAAATAAATCATTGATTATTGTCACAAGGATGATTTCACAGGATCTTTATTGAGAGAGAATTGAATAACAATGTGAAATGCATATTTACAAATGATGATATACATGCCTATATATACTATGTGAATCGGTGTGAGTGAACCAACACAACCGTTCAAACTATAATAACTTCCTATAACTAACTTGTGACACAATGGTTCACTTATTTCTATTCTAGACTTAGGATATATAATATACTTATGATAAATCAAATATTATATGCTAACATTCTCCCCCTTAATTTTGATTTATCTTCAATACTTTGCAGTAGGGTCTTGATCATCTTCATTGCGTCTTGCTTATAGCATTACTGGTCCAACTTCTTCACATTGAATTAGATGAGCTTTCTCTTTTCCTTTTAGTTTTGGACATTCGTGTTTGAGGTGTCCAAATTCATTGCAATTGTAGCATCTTATATAGCTCTTGTTTTGTTGGTACCTCCTGTTATCCTTGTTTCTCCAAGTCTTTGCTTTACTACGTGCTTGATTTTCTTGACTTGAATTTGCATGACCACAATGTTCACATTTATCTTTGAATTTTCCTTTCACATCTTCTCTGGTGAATAAGAGTTTACTGTGTGATTCACCTTCTTCTGGTTTCTTGATGCGTTCTTCGTATGCCTTTAATCTTCCGATAGCTTCTTGAAATGGCATAGTATTAAGATCGGCAAATTGTTCGATTGCAGCAACAATTTGGATGTACTTTTCCGGTACGGAACTGAGTAGTTTCCTTACTAATCTTTTGTTATCAATTGTAGATCCAAGGTTGTTGGCTTGTGAGACAAGTTTACTAATTTTGCCGGTAAAATCATCTAGTGATTCTGAGTCTTTCATCTTTAGAGCTTCAAAGTCTGATTCGAGTGTTTGCATTCTTGCTTCTTTGACTCTGTCTGCTCCTACATATCTTGCTTTCAAATCTTCCCAAATGTCTTTAGCGTTTGTATGATGAGCGATTTGAAATACTAGTTCTTCTGGCATGGCTTGATAAAGATAAGCAATAGCTTTAGCATTTTTCTTTGCATCGACTTCACCTGTTGGTTCTATTGCTTCCCAAATTCCATGTACGTTGAAGATTGCTCTAACTTTTACTGCCCAAATAGTGTAATTCGTCGGACTTAGAGTTGGGCATTGGAAGGTCATTGACGTTCCTTCTTCTCTTATGACTTCCTTAGTCATTGTTCGCGTCTTCTTTTTCTTCTTTCCAATATTGGTAAATACACTGACGTAACTTTAACTTCTTTGGTTTCGGATTGATTTGATATCAACTTTGCTAGTCTCGGATCAAATCAATATCAACCTTACTTTGGATTAATTTGATATCAGCCTGAATGACTTCGGATCAAATTATCTTCTTCTGGTTTTTCGGTCGTGTAGCGAATCAAAACCTTAATTCCGAGAATAGTAACGGGGTCTTTCGGTCGTTTATAACGAATCAAAACCAACTATTCCTTGAAGACAACAATAACGGGGTCTTCGGTTGTAAGACGAATCAAAACCTACCAACTGGGTCTTTCGGTCGTCTAACAAATCAAACCAATTGTTGCGTGCCGAGAACAGTAACGGGGCTTTCGGTTGCAGGACAAATAAAAACCAATAACGGGGTTTTTTCCAGTTGTCAAGCAAATCAAACCAACTGTTCTAGGAACTGGTCCTTCGATTGCAGGGCAAATCAGAACCGTTCCTTCCTTTTTTGTTTTTTATTCTTCTAAATCATATAATTTTTTTCTTTGTTTTTCTTAAACATATATTTTCTTTGAAAATTGGTTCTCCCTCCTTTTTTTTTAATCCTCCAATAATACTAAAGTCAAATTTGTTTGACTTTCTTTTATGACATCTGTTGACACTCTCCTTTTTTTAAATAAAAGTCTAAATATCTGTGTCTTTAAAAACGATGTGTTGACTTTCAAAAAGTCAATCTACCCATGAAATCAATTAACGTACTATTCTCTTATAATCTGTTTGAAACTAACTCACTTATGATTCGTTTAAAAATCTTTGTAGTAATCTGATGCTCCTAATCCGATTACAATGATCTCTTTTAAACCGATTCGAATACGTAACAGTACACAAACTGTTTTTTTTTTTTCAGAATTCAAATTCAAAAACAATCCAAAATTTTTGTTCTTCTTTTGTTTTGAAAGACAATCTTCCCTTTGAAAATAAAACTTTGAAAGTTTCTGAGATTTTTATAAGAATATTAGTTTAAAAAAACTTCCTTGAAAAACAGAGTATCATAAAAGAATGATGATACAAAATGTAGAAGAACAATTTTCTTTGTATTCGATTAATAATATGATTAAAGGGATGGGGATTAAACCGTTATACGATGAATTCGGATTAACTGATTATCTTTCTGAAACCGCCGGAACGTCACCGGAATTTTTCTGGTTTCCGATGAATCCTTCAAAAACGGTTATGGGCCTTAATTCGTTGATCCTTTGTGATCTTTCTGTTCTGGAAATGATTACTGAATTGAAAAATATGATCTTTATCAACGATTCTTGATCCAAAACGGTTTTGTGATTTTGTCCGTAAAACAGAGGATGGGACTGTTGATTCTTGCTCTTCGATTGGAGTATCGTAACCGTTGATAGCCTGTGCTCTGATACCAATTATTGTCACAGGGATGATTTCACAGGATCTTTATTGAGAGAGAATTGAATAACAATGTGAAATGCATATTTACAAATGATGATATACATGCCTATATATACTATGTGAATCGGTGTGAGTGAACCAACACAACCGTTCAAACTATAATAACTTCCTATAACTAACTTGTGACACAATGGTTCACTTATTTCTATTCTAGACTTAGGATATATAATATACTTATGATAAATCAAATATTATATGCTAACATTGATTACCAAAAGACAAAAGCCATAAATTATGTATACCTATGATTGATGTTAGTCGGACGGTGATGACGATGATCGAGAAGAAGGGTTAGGTTCTTTCTCTGATTGGTGGTGGGAAGGTGAGAGAAGGAGGTGTGAGATGAGGGTTGATTTCCGCCGCACAGAGGATGAGATGATGAGGTGTGAGGTGAGGGTTGGGTTTTAGGGTTTGGTATGAAGCTGAAAGAAAGATGTGAGAAAATCAGAAAACGAAATTGAGAATATGCGTATGAGAGAAAGAAGAGGGCGATGAGAGAAAGAAGAAGAGGTGCGTATGAGAGAAAGAAGAGGGCGATGAGATAAAGAAGAAGAGGCGGATGAGAGAAAGATGTGAGAGAATGAGATGAGGTTAATCAGATCGTATAGGGTTTCAATTTGTGCGTATTGTTTTTAATTAAAAAACCAAAAAAATTAAAAACATCAAAACCTTACCATTAAGATGCCACGTGGCGATTTCAAGGGGGGATTGAAGTTACCAATGGACGCCACGTCAGCAAAAGTCTTTTCTTTTATATATATAGAGATAGATAGATAAATATTATTTTATCAAGATTCGATGTATAACAAATTATTTATTTTTTTACATTATTTGAATAGCCACGAGTTTTGTGTCACTTGGAGTTCTCTGAGATTTATTATCTTTTGGAAAAGGCTGATTTATTATTATTTTGACACATTATCCAAGATTTTGTGTAAATATATTATTTTACTAAGATTTGATTTGATGCAAAGTATATTTTATATATTTTTAAGCTGATTTATTATTATTTTGACACATTATTCCAAGATTTTGTGTAAATATATTATTTTACTAAGATTTGATTTGATGCAAAGTATATTTTATATATTTTTAAGCTGATTTATTGGGTAAATATATTATTTTACTGAGATTTGATTTGATGCAAAGTATATTTTATATATTTTTAAGCTGATTTTTATTATTATTTTGACACATTATCCAAGATTTTGTGTAAATGTATTATTTTACTAAGATTTGATTTGATGCAAAGTATATTTTATATATTTTTAGCTACGTGTTTTGTGTCATTTGGATTTCTTTGTTTCGTGTCACTTGTGTAATTTGGTGTAAAACCTAACTTTTTTTTTTAATTATTTGGTAGTAATATATAGCAACGTGTTTCTGTGTGGACATTTTTTTTAACAATTATGTGACTCACTCACTTTGGTTTCTTTGCTCGTTACTATCATATAAATATAGGCAAGTGTTAGTGTGGATTGTAAAATTTATTTGCAGCCACAACAAGTGATTCTAATCGCTACGACATCTACTGCCATCATGTTTCCCACTGCCCATGCCACCGGTCGTAGCACCGCTTTACCTAGCCTTCCACCTCGTCCATTTCGAACCTCCTTCAACCGGGTTTCAGGTTTAGCGCACTTCTTCGAATAGTTGGTTGATACTACTATCTTTCAAAAAAAAAAGTTGGTTGATACTAGATTATTTTATGCATTTTAGAAGTGGTCAAAAAGTAGGAACTTGGGGTAGTTAAGATTTGAGGTTTAACTAGGAATTCATGTATGTGTGCTAGACATTTTTATTTTATTTTATGTGTTTAAACTCTAATAGAAACCATTACACTAAATGACTTTTAAGAACATCATTTTTGACACAAGTGCAGGCAGGGGTGTAAATGACACGTAGCAGCTTGAGAGCTACTCGGAATCGACTTGGTAAAAAGCTTGAATGAGTCGAGCCTTAACGAGCCCGAGTTCGAACATGAAATATAACTCGTTTAGTTATCGAACCCGAGCTCGAGCTTTATATACAAAGCTTGTTTAGGCTCACGAGCCTAAACGAGTTCAAACAAATGTTATATGAATATGTTCAGTTTTAATTAATAATGTTGGTGAGCCAAGATTTTGCTCGTTTAAGCTATTGAGGCGAGCTTGAGCCGATGTTTTAGATCGTTTAAAAATTATTTTTTAATTATGTCGATCCGAGCCGAGTTTGAGCTCTTAGGATTTACTTTCGAGCCGAGCTCGAGCTCAGAATAGTAGGCTCGAACCGAGCCGAGCTCAAGCCTCAAAAGAGCTTGACGAGCCGAGCTCGATCCTGGTCAAGATCGGGCTCGGCTTGGCTCGTTTACACCCTAAGTGCAGGTACAATGGTTTGCAACTAACGTTTCTTATGATTTATTCACTATTGCGCGTTCTTGGACACTATATAGACTATAGTTCTCCTATGGGTGGCAATGGCCGAAACCCAGTGTCGAACATGATTATAAAACCATGTCTTATAAAACCGTTTATGGTCTTGTGTCTAATAAAGTTAACCGTTGGGATGCTTATTTTCCATTGGTTTGAAAAAAAAAAAGGTTTAAAAGCATCACCTGTTAAAGTAGGTTGAACAAATTTGATTGGCTTGTTTTTACAAGGCATTGGATATTCAGACACTAGGGTTTTTTATCTAGACACCCCCTCCACGGCCCATTGAGGCCTCAGTGACCCATTGAGGGCCAAATAGAGAAAATCGACGGCTCATTGAGGCCTCAACGACCCATTGAGGGCCGAAAATTGGAAAAAGGACGGCCCGTTGAGGCCTAGACGCCCCCTATAGGTTTGCCAATTATTGGTAATCATTGACCAATCATTGGCAATGATTGGTAATTGTAAAAAAAGAAGTGTAGTGTGGGTGTTGAGGCCTAGACGGCCCCTCAAGAAGCTTTGTCTCAACGGCCCATTAAGACCTCAACGGCCCATCTTGGATTTGTCTCAACGGCCCGTTAAGGCCTCAACGGCCCGTCTTTTTTCAAAATTTTGGCCTCAACGGCCCATTGTGGCCTCCACGACCCAGGTGTTCCATTTTTTTTTTGTTTTTTAGTGTGTTTTATATATTTTAAGCTTGAAATTTGTGTTTTTTATAAAAAAATAAAAAGTACATTCTTATCATAAGTATAAATTAGCGTATACAACAATTTTTTTTTCATTAAATAATTCAGTATACATGATAAAAACAATAACATACAATAAGCTAGGTTAAGTCAGAATACTATGTTCTTATATACACCCTTGGTAGACGATGTTGATACAACGTCTCCCACTCCATTGCATGTTCATTTCGAAAATTACGCCACGTTCCATTCAGTGCAGGCAGTGGAGCGCCTTTTGTTAACTCAAGCGCGATGTAATGCCTCGCTTGAATCAAAGCAAACGATATCAACACATGCTCTTGAAAATTGCGTGGACCATCGAACATAGGAAAGATGGTCTCACCGCCCGCACAGAATGGAACGTGGTGTAATTTTCGAAATGAACAAGCAATGGAGTGGGAGATGTTGTATCAACATCGTCTACTAAGGGTGCATATAAGAACAGAATATTTTGACTTAACCTAGCTTATCGTATGTTATTGTTTTTATCATGTATACTGAATTATTTAATGAAAAAAATTGTATATACGCTAATTTATACTTATGATAAGAAGTACTTTTTATTTTTTATAAAAAACACAAATTTCAAGCTTAAAATATATAAAACACACTAAAAAACTAAAAAAAAATGGAACACCTGGGTCATGGAGGCCACAATGGGCCGTTGAGGCCAAAATTTTGAAAAACGACGGCCCGTTGAGACAAATCCAAGATGGGCCGTCGAGGCCTTAATTGGCCGTTGAGACAAAGCTTCTTGAGGGGCCGTCTAGGCCTCAACACCCACACTACACTTCTTTTTTACAATTACAAATCATTACCAATCATTGCAAATGATTGGTCAACGATTACCAATAATTGGCAAACCTATAGGGGCCGTCTAGGCCTCAACCGGCCGTCTTTTTTCCAATTTTTGGCCCTCAATGGGTCGTTGAGGCCTCAATGGGCTGTCGATTTTCTCTGCTTGGCCCTCAATGAGCCGTTGAGGCCTCAATGGGCCGTCCACAGGAGTGTCTAGGGTTTTTTTAGGGATATCTAGATAGCATCACCCTTTTGTAAAGGTTTGCATTTGTTGGAGAATCTTTAGAAGGGTATGTTTTTATTTTTGATCTTTGAATTTTCAGGAATTCCAATAAATATTGTAAAATCCTTACACATTCCTCAAATGGCCGCAACTAAAGCTAACACCATAGAGCCAGTGCGTCCTTTGGCAAACTTTCCTTCTTCGGTTTGGGGCGATCGCTTTCTATCTTTTTCTCTTGACAATTCGGTAAGAGCTCTATTGATTACTCACGCGTTTTTTTTTTTTTTTTTTTTTTTTTTGCATTTGTAGGTGAATTTGACGAAATAAGAGCTAGCTTTTAAGTGTTTCATGCAAAAAATTGTGTTTATGGGTATTTCGCTGATTGAATCAGCGAACTCTAACAAAATTTGTTGAAGTTCGCTGATTCAATCAACAATCTTCAACAAAGGTAGCTGAAGATTGCTTATTGAATCAACGAACTTCAACAAATTTAAGTGAATTATGTTGAAGATGGTGCAATGGATAAACGAATTATGTTGAAGATTGCTCACTGAATCAGCGAACTTCAACCAATTGAGTTCGCTGATTCAATCAGTGATCAACTACCTATTTCCACAATTTTATCCACGAAACACTCAAAAGCACTCTTCCATTTTCAAAATCGCCTATAAATGCAAAAAATTCTACTCACACACACTTGCACATTTAGCGTTATTGTATTGGTATGTTAATGATCTCCTTACATTAAAAATAAGAATACCTTTGTTTCATTTTATAGAAATTGGAAGCATATGTTAAAGCTATGGACCAACCAAAAGAACAACTTAGACGATTGATATTAAACCCTTCAACTGATTCAAATGAGAAATTGAGTTTGATTTATTCTTTGGATCGTCTTGGTTTGACATATCTTTTCTTGGAAGATATAGATGGCCAACTTTATAAGCTTTTCAACCAGCTTAACTTGCAAACCTATCGCGAAGCAGATCTCTATACAATATCTATTCACTTTCAAGTCTTTAGAAAGTTTGGTTACAGATTCTCCTGTGGTAAGTCATTAATTAATCACTCCTAAAAATTGCATAAATAAAACATGTTTTATTGTTTCGTTAGAACTACATATGTAACTACGGTTTATATATCCTAATCCCTCGAGATGGTGGTTATGTGAAATATTTTTTTTTTGTTATTTCTAGGACGGTGGTTTTGAAAAATGATAAGTTCTATACTTGGAATTGTTTTGTTGTCTTCTGAAAAATATGATAAGCGAACTCCTCATAGTAATTAATGAGTCTGCTTCTTTGACTAGCGTACTCCCTAGCACCTAAACAAGTTTAAAACCTCCTAGAAACGCTTATAATTTTGCTAAACCACCTGTAAATACAATTTTTGTGGTTATGGATGCAGACGTATTCAACAAGTTCAAGGATTTTGAATCTGGTAAATTCAATGAAGACATTAGTAAAGATGTGAGGGAATGCTAAGTTTATATGAAAGTGCTCAACTAAGAATTAAAGGAGAATCTATATTAGATGAAGCCTTTGCATTCACGGAAACTAAACTAAAATCCCTAGAAAAAACAGTCCAAGGTACTCTTGCGAAGCAAGTGAAACATGCGTTGGAGAGACCCATTCATCGAGGGCATCCAATGGTTGAAGCAAGGAAGTATTTGTCTCATTTTGAAGAAGAAATTTCCAGATACGACTCACTAGTAACTCTTGCAAAACTACACTTCAACTACTTGCAACTGATACAAAAAGAAGAACTTCAAATTGTTTCAAAGTAAGTTTCGCACGCTAAAGAGAAGCATCGATTTAATTTAAAGAAATGAAAAAAGAAAATAATACTTGATTTGTTGATACTAGTTTTCTTGATTTCCAAGTTTGTAGCGTTTTTCTCATCCACACACTTAATTAGACTACATCCAAATGTTAAATGGCGAATATGCCCCCAAGTCAGATTTGGAACTTGAATATGTGGCTATATGTGAGCCTTTTGATGGGTTTCTAGAGTTTTCCCATCTCAAATGGGTTTTTTTTAGGATACTTAGCCTACATATATTAAAAGAATAAAATGGAAACCCATTTGAGTTGTGAAAAACCCATGAAGAAAAATTATTTTTATTTTTTTGAAAAAATAGGGTATGTAACATACACATTTAAAGCGTTTTTATCAAAAAATAAGGAAAAAGCGCCAGTAGGATTTTTTTAAATATGTAACATTTATGTTTGTTTAGTGTTACACAACTATTACTTCTTTCCACCTAGTTATCTCACTTAGTAATATTTTCGGCCGTAACGCTTGACATGATGTTGCTACCATGAATTCACATTAAGAAGATGACAGTGCTACAAAAATGGAGGTCGCAAGATTACAATACTTATTTGATAGCGTTTAGATAATGCTTCTTTGGATCGTTCTTGCTTAAACCGACTAAGTAATCCAACAAATAACTATCTTAAAGAACCAATTAAGCTTCTGTATTTTGCAGTATTAACTGAATCTCATCCATCTGTCTTTGCTTACTTTGTTCCTGCGTGCATTGGTATCTTGGTATCATTACTTCCAAAATTCTAGCATCCTTGAGAATCTTGTTTATATAACAAGTTAGCTTGATTGATATCTCACCCCCAGTTTGGGTGACTTCTATTCCTTGTAGTATTCTAATAACCCTTAATCACTCCTTTCGAACTTCTCTTCCATTTGATTTGAAATGTTACGTCTTTCTTTGGAGTTTCAGTTGCTATCATATATCATATCATCTACATAAACTCCAATTAATAAAGTAGAAACTTTATTTCTCTTCGTATAAAGTGCTTGTTCTAGCGAGCATTTCTTGAATCCAAAGGATTTAAGTATTATCTAAATTTGACAAACCATTCATGTGGAGCTTGTCTTAGTCCATATTGTGCTGTTGAAAGTTTATAAACTTCTTCTTGGTATTTTGGTTTCACAAACTCTCTGGTTGTGTAACATAAATTTCTTCCATAAGTTCGCTATGTAAAAACCAGAATTTATATCCATATGATAATTTACATAAATGATTAATTTATTTATTCCCCTTTTAGCTAATTAAATTAAACTAATAACTAATTTTCAAAATATACCATTTCAAAAGAAACCTATTTTGTGGTGAAAAATAAATTTCGATATATGTAAGATAAATGTAGGATATATATCAATATGTGTAGGATATATGTAGATTAACTTTTGATATGTGTAGGATAAAATGTTTTTGCCTAGTTAATTAAATAGAATAATTAATAGTATGAGTTATAAACTATTTATTGTTTTACTATTATGACCATTACTCGTTTCTTCTCACGTTAAGTTTCTTCTTAAATGAACGTTCACCTGTATTACATATTACTATTCTTATCATAGTTTTTATAAGTTATGAGTAGTTATCTATATGACTATATCCAATTTATTGTCCTGCTTATCTCATTAGTTTGTTAGATCCTTTCAGTTATCTTGCAGTGTATCACCTCTATACGCAAATAGAGATCCTATAAGTTATTTTATATACGAAGCTATTGATCACATAAATAGTTTCTAGTTTTCTTTGATTGTTTCAAAAATGAATTACTTTTAAAATTTATACTTTTGATCTTCGACCCATTATGAAAAGTATAATTTCTTTATGAGTTTTATTTAGGTGGTGGAAGGACTTGGAACTGCAAGTTAAAACATCTTATGTAAGAAATAGAGTGCCTGAGTTCTATGTATGGGCATTGACATCATTCCTGGAGCCTCATTACTCTCAAGCGCGAATCTTATTAACAAAAGCTTTACTGCTTCTTGTGGTGTTAGACGACACGTATGATGCATATGCTACGATTGAAGAGATGCGAGTTCTAACACACGCTATAAATAGGTATTTGTTATTTTTCACACTGTTAAACCATATATACATATATATGTATCCCTACACTTGAACATGTTTTGATCATTTTAGGTGGGACATTACTGCTATATCGCAACTTCCAGAATATATTAAACCATATTATAGATTTATATTGAACGAATATGCTGAATGGAACAAACAGATACCTCAACAAGGAACAACAAATCTCATTGAGGCTTCAATAAAAGCTGTACGCTTTACTATAAATTAATTCTTACTTATAAATAGTTCATCAAGATTATATTTATATTAATAATATTCGTTCGTTTATATTATGAATCTAGTTTAAAGAACTTGCTACAGCCTACCTTCAAGAAGCTGAATGGAGGCATAGTGGAGAGGTGCCATCACTTGAAGAGTATATGAAGATTGGGTTGATTACTTCTGCAATTGATATTCTTTATAAGTCAGCGTTGAGTGGTATGGGCAAGATTGTCACGCAAGAAGCCATTGCTTGGTATGAAAGTCATCCAAAGATCTTCACTGCTGTACAGTTCATTGGCAGACTCCAAGATGATGTCGCGACTTTTACGGTACTAAATTCATACAACTTATATTGGAACTTTAGTATGACAATTATTTCTGCTATAACGTACATACATATAGTGGTTCTAATATAATAACATGTTACTTTCGTGTGTGTGTATATATATACATATATATAAAGTTTGAGCGTGCAAGAGCTCCATCAATCACATGTATAGATGCATATATGAAGACTTTTGGAGTGTCGGAAGATGTAGCCATTGAGGCGATAAAAAACGTTATTGAAGATAGATGGAAAGACATACATGAGGGATGCCTAAAACCAAGGGAGGTCCCAATGGGAATACTGGCTCCACTTGTTAATATTGCACGAACAGCAGATGTGTTTTACAAGTATGATGACGTGTTAACATTTCCAGAAAACATAATCAAGGAATATATCACACTCTTGTTTTGTGTTTCCGTCCCCATGTAACAAGTAGGGAGCGGTATGTTAAGGGGGTTACCTATTCGTATCTTAAAACATGTATGTATGTAAGAATGAATAGTGATGATATCCAACTATGGATATGTGTTTGATGATGTTTAATGTGCCTTCGTTTCCTTTATGTAACAATAAATGATGATATCCCCTATATAATGGGTTTAATAAACTAAGAGCCATTCACATATTTTCCCTTCCTAAAGTTATTTATTACATATTTCGTCAACTAAGAAAAGTTAATTACATATTTCCCCTCATAAAACAAACATATGAACTGATTTTAAAGGTTGGGTAAATATGCAATTCATATTCATTGTTTTAGTAAAACGATATATGAAAAAAACCATAAATTTAATGATATAAAATTATAACAGTTTAAGATGTTTAAACTGAAAAATTCTTTCCCATATTCGAACTCATGTATCATGTTGAATAAAAGAAAATGAGTTTTGTTTCATATTAAAAAATGAATACTTTAAAAAACCTGTTACATAATGAAAGACTTGTCTAAATATTGAACTTAGTTTATTTGTGAAATCTGATCTAACTCGTTTTGGTCTTAACAATTAATCAAGATAAAAGATTTAAAGAAACAGTGTTTGTCTCCAAGTATAGCGAGCAAATGAGTTCATATTTAACTTTCTTGTAGATTTAGCCAGGATATTTAAATGTGTTCATCTCCAAATATACGTAAGAGATAGAGTGCCTGAGTGCTATTATTCATTGTTTTGAGGATGAGGAATTGGAGGTGTGACTGAAAAATCAGTTTTGGTGTTTTATTTATAGGGTTAGAAATATGACCGTTTTATTTAACTTTTCCAGAAAACACGTTTAAGGAATATATTACACTCTTGTTCTTTGTTTCCATCCCTATGTAACAACTAGGGAGCGGTACATTAGGGATTACTTATCTTAATATATGTAAGCATATAATGTTTGTATGTAAGAATGAATAGTGATGATATCTAACTATGGATATGTGTGCGATGATGTTTAATGTACACTCCTTTCCTTTATGTAACGATAAACAATGATGATATCCACTATATAATGGGTTTAATAAATTAAGGGTCATACACATACTTGCCACATATTTCCCTTCCTAAAGTCATTATATGGAAAAACCATAAATTTTATGGTATAAAATTATAATAGTTTAAGATGTTTAAACTAAAAATAATAAAAACTGAAAAACTTTCTTACCCGACTCGAAACATATTCGGACTCTAGTGTATCATGTTGAGTAAAAGAGAATGGGTTTTGTTTCATTTTAAAAAATGAATACGTTAAAAACCTGTTATATAATGAATGATTTAAGTATTAAACTTTGTTTATTTGTGAAATCTGAGCCAACTCTTTTTATTGGTCTTAACAATTAATCAAGATATATAAAATATTAAAAAATAGTGTTCATCTCCAAATATACATCTTAAATGCACAATTTCTTAAATAATCACCCCTAATATTTTTTTAGCAGTTTTATGTAACTACTAATTTCTAAAATAAAATTCATAACGAAGGAGAGCTTATCAATACTACATATCAGAGGACTTAAGACCAATGGTGGAATCGGGAGCTGATGTGAAAGCCTCCACTGTCAGGGGTTGTTTGTTTCAGCTTGTAATGATCTTTTAATGGAAAGGATGTCTCAATCGGTCAAACATAGTTCATTCAGACTATTTCACGAGTAGATGTCTGAATTGGTCAAACATTTGCCTCTGAATGGGTAACCATTATACAGAGTCTGAATGGTTCCCATTTGCGAAGTTCCAAATCTTTAAGAGTTAATTGCCAATTTAGTCCCTGTGGTTTGTCAAAAATTGCAACTTTCATCCAAATCTTTTTTTTGTTGTCAATTTAGTCCATATGGTTTCATCTTTTGTCATTTTAGTCCCTGAGGTTTGTCAAAAATTGTCACTTTCATCCAAATCTTGTTAGTCCACAGGACTAAAATGACAAAAAAATGAAACCACAGGGACTAAAATGACAAGAAAAAAAGATTTGGATGAAAGTGGCAATTTTTGACAAACCTTAGGGATTAAATTAGCAATTAACTCAATCTTTAATATAAAAGGGTAAAGAAAAACTCTTGCAAAGGCTTGTTACCCACAGCTTAAGCAAGTTGTACTAATGACTAAAGAAAAAAAAAAGATAAAATACACATGGACCAAGGGGGTGTTTGGGATTGATTATTCAAAACAGATTATGCGTTTTGGAAAGCAGGGTTGGAGCTGCTTATAGATTTTGCGTTTTAGGGGGTGTTTG
The DNA here is from genome assembly GCA_030844895.1 of Ambrosia x helenae. Lineage (NCBI taxonomy): Eukaryota > Viridiplantae > Streptophyta > Magnoliopsida > Asterales > Asteraceae > Ambrosia > Ambrosia x helenae. The sequence goes on along the minus strand of JAUTDX010004208.1, from coordinate 7,268 downwards.
GGATTAATTATTCAAAACAGATTATGCGTTTTGGAAAAGCAGGGGTGGAGCTGCTTATAGATTATTGCGTTTCGGTAGCCTAAAAAACTGATTATCTGAATTTTCAAAACGCAATCCAAACACTAAAAACTGATTATCTGCATTTTCAAAACGCAATAATTTAAAAATCAGATTCAAAACGCAATCCCAAACACCTTCTTAGTGGCCTAAAAAACAGATTATCTACGTTTTCAAAACGCAATCCCAAACACTAAAAACTGATTATCTGCGTTTACAAAACGCAATAATCTAAAAATCAGATTTAAAACGCAATCTCAAACACCCTCCAATACTATTAACCAAACTTGGCAACTTTAATATAGTTTAATAATGTGGATCAACATGGACTAGAACAATATCTAAACATTTTGCCATACTCGATATCAATTGCACCAAAAAAACTACAAGTCGAAAAAGATACCGTTAAAACACTGTTACTGATTCACATTTCGTCATTCGGTTTCCGTTAACAAGCGCAGAAAAGCTTGCTGCTTGTTAGTTTTTCAGTGCCTAGCAGTAAGCTCAACCCTAAGATGAAGAACACCATCAATAAAGTAAACACTGTCTTCCCCGATAAATGAAGTCCATGGAGTTGCAAACAAATTACGGTACCCGACGGCTTTGTTAGCCTCTAATCTAACATAAACATATAGTCCGAAAGAATATCATATGTTAATTAAGTTCTGTACATATGTTAATATTGTAAATAATATTATATCCTAAGTCTAGGAAGTTAGAATCGGTTATATGTGACACACCGATTCATATGACAGTTATAGTTAGTTACAAGGGTCATGTCGGTTCACTCAAACCGATCCATAAGTACAAATAGGTTGTATTATGTTCATTTCTATATATGAAAAGTTTGTGTTTAAAATAACCAACTTTCAAAAATCCCTCTAATTCTTTCTCTCCAAATTCCCATTCGATCATTAATGTGCAAATAAGTCCGATTTCAACACATGACATCAGAGCTAAAAGATCTCAAAACCTGTGGGATATTCGATGATGAGAAACGTTCGATAGCAGAGAAGAATGTCGAGACAAACGACGATAGTGTGTCACCGTTATTCTCGAAAGTGTATGGTGATATGGAGATCACAATAAGGAAGCCATGAGGGCAATCCAAATAGAAGGCAGTGAAGACCTTCTCAATGTTAAACTTGGCGTTTTTCATATCGGATCATCATCAAAGAAGTCCATATGGGACGATAAAAGAAAGAAAGGAAAAGCGCAAGAGGATTACAATCGGCAAGTAAAGAAAAAGAAGAAGTCCCCGAGTATCCATCCACAATGTGTTGTAGCAAATGTAAAGAGCCGTTCCAGTATAGAAGAAATTGTCCAAAGAAAATGGGGAAGGCCAAGTTCATGGTCAAAGGAACCGACAATCAAGGATGGAATGATATATGGTTTGCAAGTTTGACTAGAAAACAACATGGTTGTGGAACCATGTCATTTTTCATGACACTAGTCAATTCGTTTGGAGTAGAGGGATGCCGCAAGGATATAGGAAGAAATATTTTAGAGGAAAAGGAAGTGTGATAATAACAAGTTCGGACAAGTTAAGAAGATCAAAAATGTTTACTATGTACCGACTTTAAGAAAGAATGTGTTGAGTATCGAAGCACTCAGTTTTGGGGGGGAATTTTCCCACCAACGTCAAGTGTTGCTAAAATGTTTTACCAACATATATTAAGTGTTAGTCATTAAGAAAAATATATCATCTACCTTACCCACACATATACAAAGATGTGTAGGTATTTGCCTACACATTCACATGTGTAGGTAAATTATGTGTTGCTAAACACCCTAATTTCTTGTAGTGACCATCATTGAATCTAATGATGATCATTGGTTCTAATTAACTATCATTGGATCTAATTGACCATCATTGGATCTAATTGACGATCATTGGTTCTAATTGACCATCATTGGGCCTAATTGACCATCATCGGGTCTAATTGACCATCATCTGGTCTAAATGACCATCATTGGGTCTAAGTGACAATGATTGGATCTACCTGACCATCATCGGGCCTAACCCACCATCATTTGGGGTTCTAATTGACCATCATTGGGTCTAATTAACCATCATCAGGTCTAATTGACCATCATCGGGTCTAAATGACCATCATTGTGTCTAAGTGACAATGATTGGATCTACCTGATCATCATTGGGCCTAACCCACCATCATTGGATCTAATTAGTCATCATTGGGTGTAACTGAACATCATTGGATCCAACTGACCATCAGTGGTGTAATAACCATCATTGGATCTAATTGAGCATCAATAGATCTAAATGACGATCATTGGTTCTAATTGACTATAATTGTATCTAACTGATCATCATTGGGCCTAGCTGGCCATCATTTGATCTAACTGACCATCATTGTGTAATTAACCATCATTGGATCTAATTTATCATCATTGGATCTAATTGACGATCATTGGTTCTAATTGACCATCAACGGGCTTAATTGATCATCATCGGGTCTAATTGATCATCATTGGGTCTAAATGACCTTCATTCGGTCTAAGTAACAATGATTGAATCTAACTAACCGTCTTTGGGCCTAACTGACTGTCACAACCCGGCCACAGGGGGCCTGGACAAAATAACAGATTGGTTCAACATTCACGCAAATGCAAGCAACAGCGAAAACGGTATAGAAATAACTATCTTTATTAATATAATTTATACAATCTATTTACATAATACAATCTCATTAACTACATCTAGTCCCTGATCGTATTTGCGCGGGTGGTTTCTATGGTTACTCGATCGTCTTCTGGTTCGTCCGCCGGTTGTGACTCCGAGTTGCAATCATACATTCTTCATATCTCCAATGCCGGTACCTGAACACATGCTTAAAATGGTTTTGTCAACACTAATGTTGGTGAGTTCGTGTGTTTAGTTACATAGGTGCCCAAAATAGTTTATCAAAACAGTTTTCGTTATTCAAACAAGTTTAATAGTTTTCCAAACACATTTTCCTGGTTATGCTGTTACAGTCCTACAAGCTGGCCACTCAACCCTTTGCACCTAGCGCCATGCCTAGATGTAACAAAATAAACTATGCCCGTTACTGTCATAGTTCTCAACCTATGCCCTGCCCCATAGGTTCCCCAATGGCAAAATATATGCCGCAACGACCTGTCGGTCTCAGTGGGGGTTTCCGGGTCTAGGTCGGATCACTGTGCGTGGGGGATTCCCGAAGTAGTACTACCCATATATTAAGTCGGCTCTATCATAGAGTTAATGAGTGCCTGGTTCAGTATGCATAACAAGCAAGCAGGTAATCACGCTCTGTAAAACTAACACCATAATAATGTACAAAACAGTTTAGATGCATGCGTCACCCCAAAATAGTTTAAAAGTAAAAAAGAGGGGAGTTCACGAAACTCACTTGGTTGCATAGCTCAAAATATAAAACCGGATGCTCAGTATCGGATACTGACACTCTCTTGGTTGGGCCCTATGTCGACACACATTACTATTATTAGTCTTGATTTTACTTGTAATGGTTACGCGTGGGGACGAGCTCGAGCGTATGGTTCATTATTTATATATGTTTCCTTTTATCTTATTTGTCCGAAATCCATATCTCAAGCGTCAAGCGTTTAAGTCCAAGTATTCATTTAAGTCGTAGGCGTCTATGTCTCATTCCTTCATTTCAAGTCTAAGGTGTCCAATGTCCAAAGTTTATGTCCGAGTCTTAGTTGTCAAGTCTATATCTAAGTGTCATTGTCCAAAGTCTATGTCCGAGTCATCATGTGCTTCAATGTATTGTTTTATTATTCTTGTGTCGTGTCCAATGCTTTGAGTCCTAAGTCCAACATCGCCACTATTGTTCATGATACATTTTGGCGAGCTTATATAAAGGTATATAGTTAAGTGTCCGTTATAATCCTATGTCCAAGTGTCCGAGGTAATGTTTACAAAGTTCTAAATGTTCAATATTCATGTTCAGGTGTCAAGTCTCAAGTGTTCGTCTTCTAAGCATCACGCCTTATAAGCTTACAACTAGTGTCCATTCTATGCGTGTTGTTATTTAATCATGGTAATGTCCGAATCGTATATCTAACTTATAGTATCCATGCTAAATATCAAGTCATTGTCTCACTTGTTTTGGTTTAACCTATATGTTTATATATATAACTTATAGTATTATGTCGTTTTTTATCAAATTCATGTCCAAATGTCCGATTGTCTAATCCAAATGCCCAAATTCAATTGTCCGCAACTATTACTCAAGTATTTGCTCAAGTTTCACTAGTTAACTTAACTCCTATCAATTATTACCAAGATCAAGTTTCCAATTACCTATGCTAAGGTTCCTAGTATCAAGTTCAAACGTCCGAGTCCCTTGTTATATTATCACATATGTATACGTTTGTTAAGTTTGGTTTATTCATATCGCTCGTCAAAGTCCCACACGTTATTCGCGTATAACATTAATGTAAACAGGTCGGTAGTCCGGTTATACCTATTGCTCGTCTTCGGCTCGGGTTTGACCCGGTTGACTGCCACGCTGACTGAGTTGACTCAGTTGACCACCCTGTTGACTCGGTCAACCTTTGTTGACCGAGGGTTGACTTTTGTTGACCATCTTCTTCTTCTCAGTTCCTGCTTTAAACCCAATCCATTAACAAACTTCTTAGACCACCGTCATCTTTGTTCATCCTCAACCTCCACAGTGACCAACACAACCAGCACCATTTCCCACCGTAATCACCCCAACCCAACCATCGGACCACTATATAACAATCAATCATCGCCAAGTTCCCTCCAGTTAACCCTTGACCCAAGCCATCCCAATCCCCTGTTAGAACCATCGAGACCATCACCCAACCTTCAATTATCAATCTTTAGATCCGAAAATCGAGGAGTATGAGAGGGGATCAGATTTTACCTTGGTCTGAAAGGGGGTTGCCGCCGCTGCCGCCACTGTTGCTGCAGGAACCACCGTCTCCTTCCTCCTTCCGTCTGCCTCTTTCTCTCTCCCACGCTTTCTCTCTCTTTCCTCTGTCTCTCTCTCTGTCGAATCTCTCTCTCCCTCTAAATTGATAGTAATAGATAGTTGGAAGGGAGTGGGTGTGGTGGTGTTGTGCTCTGCTCGCCGGACCTCCGCCTTCCATCTCTCTAGTCCACTCTCTCTCTTTATGCTTGTGTGTGTATGATGTTATGAAGCATACAGATCTAGTGTGTGTGTTTTTTTATAAAACACAAAAGGTAGGTGTCATTAAGGGGGGAGGACAAGTATTCTCTCCCTGGGTGACTCACCCGGTTCACTCGGGTGCGAGTTTAGGTTAGTTAACGCGTTTTAACTCGGTCACGTAATGTATATTTAATAATATAATATAATTAAATGGTTCGGTTTTCAGCTTCGCACTTAAACGTCTCGCTCATTAGTATCTCTTAATATGTATTTAGTTAACTATTTATTATAAAGCGTACTAAATCGCGAAAAATTTTCAGGGGTCTGACTCGGGTTGTTACACTGACAATCATTAGATCTAATTGACCATCATTAGATCTAATTGACAATAAAATATTTATTGTTACTAGTTTTGTTTCTTTCACTAAGTGTGGCTATTAAATGACACATTTTTTTTTGTAAAGTGTGGCTAAAAGTTTCCAAAAGATGTGTTTTTTGTCACATGAATAAAAAATCCAAAAGATGTGTTTTTGTTTCTTTCATTTGTTGTTTTTATAAATTATTATTTTTTTAATTATTTCTTATTACTTTTTCACGAGTTTAACACAAAAAATAAACGGTGTCACAATTTGAAACCGATTAGTTACCTTATCTTATAATACATATTTTGGTGTAAAATTGGTTGCTAAATTTGCTACCATTTTTCTAGGTAGAAACTTTTGGTGACAATAGTCCAGTTTTATCGTAGCTAATATGGTAGCAATTTAGTTTCAAAATTTACCACTGATTAGCTACCATATATATATATATTATATATATATATATAATATATATATATATATGCATTACGCTTTAAGAAATAGGTCCCTAAATTTGCTACCGCTAAGGTGGTCACAATTCAATAGGTTTGTTGTTTTTTTTAATAAATTATTATTTTTTTAATTATTTCTTATTATTTTTTTCACGAATTTACCACCAAAAATAAAAGGTGTCAAATTTTGCAACCAATTAGTTACCTTATCTTATAATACAAATTTTAGTATAAAATCGGTTGCTAAATTTGCTACCATTTTTCTAGGTAGCAATTTTTGGTGACAATAGCCCAGTTTTCTAGTAGTGTGTTATTTATGGATGGGAGAAAACAAAAGTCTATGGTTAGAGAGATAATGATAAAAGTCAGCAATGCAGTAAAATTCTAAAGCTCATTAAAATTGTCTTCTTGGCGGTTCGTAGAGAAAAAAGAACAACTGAATAAAGACCTCGTACTATATCGAAACATAAGTTAGTAGACCAGGTCAAAAATCCTTGGAAAGGTGTGGTGTTTGGATGCAACTAAGTATATGCGAGTTAATTATGAGGAGTCAAAGTATTGAATAGCAGGGAAGTAAAAAAGGATTGGAATTGTGAATGTTTTTACTGGGATGTATAATTATTTGATCATAGCAGGAATGTCAAAAAAGGTTTGGATTTTGTAACTGTGAATGTTTTTACTTTGTAGCTTGCTGAACTTGAATATTGTAACAGAGGTGTATGGAGATGTATCTTAGCGAGTTACATAGATGAGATAATGGGTTCATATCTGGGTTCGTATGGAGATGTTGCAACACCCATGTGTCATATGCCATGTTGGCAATCCAGAAATTAGAAAGTCAAGACAAGCCCATCGATCCGATTGATGTAATCGATGCTGGCGACCCATGTAGTGTGTTTGTTTGGGAGTTACAAATGGAATCACATCTGTTCTACATACTCCTGTTAAAATAAAGTAAAGACTAAGCCATAAACATACTAAGCGACTGTGACAACTTAACATCAGATGTGCTAAAATGCTTCAAAGAACAGAGGACATAACTTTGTATTGACTATAAGCCATGTGCCATCACAAACCTTTTCATCCAAAACAGAAAATGTAAGCAAAAAATAAATGAATAAAAATCTAATGGAAATCGTACAAGATCTGAACCCCTACAGTAGCTGCAATCAATGTGCACGAATTTATAGTTTCACGGAACCAACTCATATAAGCTTAAAATACAAATATTAACCACGAGCAACCAATGGAACCAA
>JAUTDX010004207.1:0-25120 GCA_030844895.1 Ambrosia x helenae | reverse complement strand
TTTAATGCAAAAATAAAATATAATATATTCTTAACCCATCCCTCTCTCTAAACTTACCACCACCCCACTATACACCACTGTCACTGTCACTGTCACCAACACCACCACACACCGTCACTACCACCACCACCAACACCACCCGTCACTACCACCACACCGTCACCATCACCACCAAACAACACCATCACAAAAAAAAAACCACCACCAAAACCTGCAGCAGCATCCGCCACTGTTCAAACACCCTCCTCCATCTCTCGTTAAACTCAACCCGAACCGACCAACAATCTCAACAACAATCTCCAATAACAACAACCTGCACACAAAACAAACTTCTTTCACCTCAAACACCAACCAAACCAACAAAGAACCTTATTCCCAGGTGGGTATAAAAACCAGAGCTCAAGATCCATAATGTTGTCCTTCAACTCACCCCTGACCAGGTTCTTGATGGTGGGAACATGGTTCTTCATGTTGATCTGGCTGTTTTTGGGTTGTTGTCTTGGAGTGTGGTGATAGGAATGGGAGGGTGTTGTATGATGTTGCTTGTTTGTTGAAGTCTGTAGTATTAGATAGGGCTTATTTGTTGATTGCTTAAAGAGTTGATGTTCCTACTGTTGTTAATGCTAGTGGTGTTGTTCTGATCAAAGTTTGTTTTTTTTATGTATCATCCTTCTGGCCTGACACTCGTGAAAACAATAATGGAGAGCACCAAAAAATGCTTCAACTGCTACTCAGATACTTAATTATTTTTCATTAAACTTTATCACCAATGTTTTTTATTGCTTTTTTTTAGTAGGCCCTATTATTTTGATCCCGTTTATTTGGGGATTAGGGGTTCAGATATGGATTTGGTGTTAGGGCTAAGATTGATGTGGTGTGTGTGGTGGGTTGTTGTCGTGTGATTACTAGTGGCGGTGAAAAAAGTGGTGGTTTTGGTGGTGAGGCGGGGGTGGGGGGGGGTGGCCATGTTGGGGAAGAAAGTGTGTCCAGGTGTGTGTGGTGTGTGTGTGTGAGAGAGAGAGAGAGAGGGAGATGTGATCATTGTGAATAAATATATATATTTATTTTATTTATGCATTAAAGACTTGTTACATTATACCCTTATGTATTACAGAGTTGTACCTAGGTGTGTAAGATGACTAAGATACCCTTATAGTTAACTGACTTGGTTAACGAAGTTAGAAAAATTGGACTCAAACCATAACAAACTTAAAACACTAGGATTCAGAATGTTAAAAATGAAAATGTTGGACTCAAGTAGTTAAAATCAACAAAACACAGGGACTCAAATAGGAATTTACTCAATTTAAAACCAAATAAACTTTAAAAAGTAAAACCTTTAAACATTACAAATACAACACTAAACATAAAACATAAATTAAACATTACACATTATTAAAACATTAAACCCTAAAAACACTAAACAAAAGAAAAAAACGCATCATAGTCCAGGACCAGAAGATTGGTGACGGTGAAGTCGGGTGCCGTAGCGTTCACGATAAGCGTCGTGTGTCAGTGTGAATTGCCATCTGTTGGCTAACGTCAGGGTGCGCCTGCGCCGTCGCTTCATAGACCGTTTGCCAACGCCTACAGTTATTTTGTATGGCATACCACTTAGCGTTGATCTGATCGACCGTACGGTGGTCCGTATCGGTAATTCGGTTTGTACACCTCCAATACATTGCGCCAAAAATGTTGCCTATTGTTCGGCGGATTCTCCTTGGTGTTGCCCCACGCCCTCACCAACTCGAGTTGTCTTGGTTAGTCCACCGCTGCCATTGGTTTGGTTTTGGGTTTGTATTTTGTTTTGTTTGGTTGGAAAAGTGTATATATTTGTGTTGTGGTGTGAGTTGTTTGTGTTGTATGTGTATATATAGAGAGATTTTGTTTAAAAAAAAAGTAAATGTTTTGACCGTTGTCAAACGGTCATCAACAACAACAACCTCCTATAATCCAATCCACAGCGCCGTTATCCCACAACCAAACCACCCTAAAACGTCCCATAGCGCCGGAGGGGGCGGTGTTCCCGACGCTATGGAGGCTTAAAACGCCTCATAACGAAGCCACTACAGACACCCTGATAAATGATGCAAAAGATCAACAATATTAAAATAAATAAATACAAGTTCTTGCATCAAATTGTGGAGAGAGAGCTATATAACTTGAACCATTCTATATAGTAGAAAACTATTTGCTGTTTGATTCCTTGAACTCAGTTCCTTTTTACGAGTATAGCTCTGTTGGAAATCAAGTAACTTTATTCTTGGGAATCTTGATGTTTGATTTTAGTTGATGGGTCAAGAATCAAACATCGTTAGGGTTTTTTTTTTTTTTTGAACAGTCAATGATACACACCCATAACGAAGCCCGCACCGTTCAGATCCGGTCCCCGGGCCCCCTAAATCCAGCCCATCATTTCATAATAGCCCTACTCTTGTCTGAGTGGCTCCTAGGGCAGGAACCCCACAAAGTGAGTCAACCTTCCCGCATCTATTGCAACCACTAGCCTACACTCTTGCAAACATCATTAGGTAAAGGCAAGAGAATTTAAACAAAGAAACAGAAGTATCTTGGAGCAATGCTAGTGACAAAAGTTGTGAATGCAGATGGTCACTTGCCCACCAATAATCCCACAGCTGGTGGTAGTTTCTAGGTAGACATTCGATCTAGGCTACGACGAAGGTTGGGGTGGGTTGAGTTCTTTTAGGGGCAGCGAAAGATCGTCTAGCTGGCATCAAGGATTCAGTCGAGAGATAGAAAAGAGATGGTCGAATCAACGCCGGCCGTTGTGGTGTGCACCCATGAACATAGAACGGGCAACAAAGAGATGGCGTCTATACGTTTAACACAAACAGTGATTAGCAAAGTGTAACTAGTAAAGCTTAGAGACCAAAATACAAGGTAAGCTGTTTTCGAAAGTTAAATTCTACCAATCACTAATCTATTCAAGCTTTAGTTCCATGTAATCCCAAGTGTATTACAGCTCTCTTTCCCTACTTGCTATCCAAGAAACACAGATTAAAATCAATTTCACTAAATCCATAAGAAAAGGAAACCCTAGAGAGAGAGATGGCATCTCTGGAGCAACCACACCCCCACGCTGTGCCGCCAGGATGCACAAACGGCTGTTAGTTTTTGGTTTTCCGCCAACCAGAAACTCTCTATATACATTTCTTAATGTTCCGACTGAAAACTTCTCAAATTATACTTTCATAAACCCTAAATAAAACCCACATGATTTGATGGCACAACATGCATCACTTGATTTCAACCAACAAAATGATATACTTCACAAGAAGCTAGTACCGAGTGCCAGGTCATTCAAGTTTGAAATGATCTGTGATCGTGTTGTCCCGATCTGGTTAGCAATTTCATGCTGCTGCTCAAATGGGAGCATATCATAACTGCACACAAAAGAAAAAATCCAATCCCAATATTATTTGACAGAAATGCCCTTGATAAGTGAAGAAGAGGTTCAAGAAACTTACTGAACAGCAGCTCACAGTCCACTATACTGTCGGGCCCGGGCCGGTGAGCCTTTCCATTTGAATGGAACTGGCGGAAAGATCTGGGATTCAATCCAGCAACATGAGGAACAGCATCTACAAGTTTTTTCTGCAGTGACTGAAGTCTGCGGAATGTTAGTTCATCAAGTGGTGCGATACACCCAATGCTACCGTCTAGGGTTCCAAACACAAGGGCGAAACGGTTTGTTTTATCAGAGACCGCAGGACCAGTAGAAGCTGGAAGCATCTGTAACCGTAGAAATTTAGTCACATGTGCCCCCCATGAAACTCGGCCCGTGAAAGTAATTTCTGTCCTTTCCAGCTTTCCGACACTTTTGGTGCATAATAAAATATCTGGGAGTTACAAAAATGGTAAATGTAATTAGTCATGTAGAAAAAGCTCTTGAAAAGGTGAGAGCAGCACACCAGGTTCCTAAATATGCAAATGTGTGGAGGATATGACAGGTTGGATGACGAGTCAAACAGATTCAGGATTTAAAGGTTAGTACTATTTTAAATAAAAGAGTATAAGGGCCGGGTGGGCTGGACCACTAGCACCTCTTCTTCTATCCATTTTTTATAAAATAATTAATATGGTAGTTATGATTTTAAAAAAAAACAAAATTATTATAAGATACAAAAATGTCGCATGTACACATTGAACAAACATTTTCAAACCCGTTCAAGCCCATGTTTCCTAGCTATATTTCATATTTTAATGAAAGCACAACCCAGATCAGCCCAATCATATTACCATACAAGTAAACTGGTCAAAGTTGTCACCATATATAAATAATCATGAGACTACTGACTACCGAGCCCCGGAAGGATAAATAACATCGTAAGTAGACTGTAGAAGTAGAAAATAGGTGTGGGAAGTTCGATAACAAGTCGGGTACTCAGGTTGACAAGAAACAGCATTTGACCAAATATGTTTTTTTTTTATAAATAAATATTGGGCCATATAAGATCGCAAAAGTCAATACAAATTATTTTATTGAATAAAACGATTTAGGAAATGGGTTGATATTGGATTACTTTTCACCAACTTTTTTTGTTTTAAGTTTTAATCATTTGACTGTTACAGATGAAACATAACTCAATCCGCCCACAAGTAAATACTAGAGATGATATCTCAGTTGAGAATTCCAATTATTTTCCATCAGCATTTTTTTGTATATTCAAAGAATATGGTCAACTAAAAAATCTTGCTACCTTTCAGTTTGACATACACCATGAATGCCAATTACTATCAATATGGACCCGAAACACTATATAAACAACTAAAGAGAGCATACAACAGAAGAAGAGGTGCTAACCTGCACATTCTTTTGGTCATCTGAAACCATCAGGCTAAGAGTGCTCCCATCAATCAGAAACTCTGTTGCAAAGCAGTCGAGGGAGCCAAAATCCTTGGCCAATAAAGTCAACTGAGATCCATTTTCTTTCCAACTTAGGAAATATATGCTTTTGTGGATATCTCCGATCAGAATAAAATTCTTAACCTAAAAGGGAAAGCATCAGAAACAACATCAGGTGAGAACAATATAACATCAGCTGGGACATGAAACCAAACATATCACAAAAAACATAATTCAATTTCACAGAATAGCAACTTAAATTTTCTAATGTGCTACACTGCTACCTAATTTACTGTCCCCACTTTTGTACCAAACCAGTGACTGAAAGCTAAGCAGTTAATGCGGTGGGAAATCGAATATCGGTCAAGGGCCGATATTTGAAATATAGGTTATCACTGTGGGATATCGGTGAGATATCGGTATTTTAATGTCATGCAGAATCTAATATATATACATACACACACATATATAACCTAAAACATAATTATAATACTAAATTACTAATAGTAATATCAAAAGTCAAGACTCCAATTCGCAGCCTAGAAGTGTTCGGCTGCTCGGTTAGGGTTCTAGAAGTGTTTTTGGGCAGTTGTGCTCTTGATGTTTGAAGAGAATATATGGTCCACTAAGGGGTAACTTTTTTCCTCTTCAATGTTTATGGGCTTATTCTAAAAAAATGATTTTATGACCTTTTAGTTTAATTTGGCCTAAAAAACAAAATCTGAAAATACGACGCTATGACCGATATTTGAGAATCAAAATATGGCAGGATATCGGTAAATATCTCCGATAATATCAGTACCGATATTTGCCACTGATATTTGACACCAAATATCAGCCAAGGTCCGATAACCGATATCCCACCGATATTGACTGCATAGACTGAAAGTTGAAAATGTGTTCCATCCAGGTCGCTTTCCAACCTGATGACCAGTTCATTATTATAAATACAAGGTTGGCATCTTTAATCGTTAAGTTGGAAATGATAACATAGGATAGCAACCTACCTCTGCCATCATTGTTTCACCTATAAAATCGTAGTTTCTTTGCACACCCTGTCACCATATTTCTATTATTGTTGTTACTGCCACTACTAATTCCTATTGTTCTATCATTATTTAATATATATTACTACAAATAAAAATCACACCTCGTTGGTGGCCCTCTCATACGTTGTCACTGACAGGCGAAAACTTCATTAATGCCCTACCATACACAAACCCAACCGAAAACCCCAATTCAAACACAAACACACCTTAAACCATTAACTGACTAAAAGAGCCACATCCGCATTAGAAAAAGTACACATAAGTAGTTTTAAAATGTCAACGTTTAAACAAGTCCCCGTGTTACAAAGTGATCAAGATGGAACACATATTAAAAGTTTAGTGACTCGGAGTGTATAAAAAAAGTCCAGTGGAACAGCATGAAAGTGAGCAATAAGAATTACTGAAAGAAGAATGTGATTCACTTGAAATCATTTAGGCAACAACAAATTATATAAATCATGAATTCATGATTCTTTCACCAAAAAAATGTTACTGGACAGATGGTGCAATCTCGCACAAGTTGGCATGCAAACAAATTACTGAGGTCAAAACACAAGCCAAAAAAGGCATGAAAGATGACTTACAATATTTAAGCTGACTACATAAAGCGGTGGGGCGTCAAAAAAAGCAACACCATTCAACTCAGACCCAGTCCACTTGTGAAGAATAACTTTTGGGCCTGAAGCAACTAATAGATAACCTTGAATCGAAGCTAATGCAGATATAGCACCTTTCATTTCCTTTGAGTAGACCTCTGTAACCTAAAAGAAGAACAGAGCACAAAAACCATAAATGAATTATAATGCCAGAATTGGCAGCAAATCGAAGAATTTTTAGTAGTTTAGACAACTGATACATCTGGCAATTTTGACCTATATACTAAAGAAAAGGTCGATTCAGGTTACGGTTTATCTTAAAAGGTTGGATGGGTACATTATAAATGAAGATTGCAAAGATACAGGATAAACAGGTTGAAAAGGCAAGAAGTCAAGAGTCACCTACAACGTACTTTTAATACATAAGAACTGAAAATTAATGTATACGAATATCAAGCTACTAAAGCAACAACACTGTTTCACACAGCGCACACACACACACACACACATATATATATATACTGAAAATCTCAGCCCAAGCCCACTTGCCACCTCCAACTACAATTAAATCCTAGAATAAGATAACAATAATCAAGTTACCTTTGCCTGCGGATTTTCAGTGCTATTTTCAACTGAGAACAAAAGAACACGTCCTCTTGCAGCTACATCCTCCCCTTGCACATAGGCAGTCCCAATTGCCAAAAGAGTTTCATTCTCTCTCGTGGTTGTATTCTAGCTCAAGACCAACAATTAAAAAAGACAATAAGAATAATAAAACATAAAAATGACTGTGAAATGAAAGCAATGCCGTCACTAATCACTGGCTAGAACTTACAGATAATGTAACCACTCTCACAGTTAATGCATTCTCAGAAGTTTGCATGTGAATAGTTCCTTTTGTTTGCCATGGCCCACCAGAACTCTCTGGTTCCAAAATTCTAACCTCAAATTCTTCAACAGTATAAGTACCATCAAGATTTAAATTATCATGCTCGATCTGGTGGCCAGATTCTTGATCAACCAGAGTTGATAGGACTTGATTTATAGGCTTTGAGACCTGCAAAGAGCCAAGAAATAGGCAATGATGCTCAAATTGATAACTTAAATATTATAAAATGTGAGATCCTTACACAAAACAATCCAAATGCTATGATATTCTAAAATATGAACACCCTATGTACGAAAAATGATATATGAAAAGTTGAATTATTTGGTTCATCTTTTATACTATTAATCTAATCATATTCATCTAAATATAATTATGGATGTTTGAACTAAATAGTTAAAAAACACATTTATTAACGGTAACCAAAGCAAAGAACTGAGAATCTACTCACAGGAACAGAAACTATAAGTGGGTATAAGTTCTTCTCAGCAAAGTATGTCACTTGATGCGGAGTGGCCTTCAAGGGTATCTGTCCAAGCATAAATGAATTTCAACAGTTTGTAAGTCAAACAAAACATTTGACTTGATATCACTAGTCAATACAACAAAATTTTACGTCAAAACAAATGACCTTTTGTACTGGCCAATAATTGTCATATGCTAACAAAGATGGAAGTTGGCAGATCTTCAAAGTACCCTATTAAAAAAAACATTCATGCATTCAACACATTAGATGTCAAAAGATGGAATGAAATAAGAAACTAAGCTAACTAACCTGTGAGGTAACATAAATGAACCCATGGTTACAATACATGTTATGAAGAACTGTAAAGGCGATAATTGGCCCATCACAAAGCTGTAAATAAAAGGAAACACGGTAAGGATTAAATTGTGTACGTTGTAGCCAAATTCCAAAAGAAAATTACATTAAATGTGTCAAAGCCCACCTTTTTATGTATATATTTTCAGGTTCAGAGAGGGAAATGGAGTTAGCAATGGATAAACAAAGATTTTGGTAAAAACAAAACGTAACAACTTAAGATCTGTTTAAGCACATTTGATATTACATCCAATTAGCACAGTTCTAAGAGTTGCTAATATTTATGGTTAACTAAGTGTTCAAACAAAATCTGGAGTTCCAAAAACAAATAATGAGTGAATACTAATTTCCAGGCTGGATTTAAATGGCTATTTTCACCCAGAATTATATTCACTACATCTAACATTCAATCCAGGAAAGCATACAGCCTCGGAACACCTTTACTATCAATGTGGAAACTTTTATCAGCATATACAGAAATTTTGGCTAGACAGGTGGATAAGTATGATGTCACATAAAAGTACAAAACCGGCTACTTTTTAGACTAACATTGATGACTTGGATCGTAACTTTTAGAGTTAACTCATCTGTTGATTTGATGAATAATGAATGAATGTTAGAAGAAATGAGGTGACTCATAAGTGTAAGGCTGTTAAACATATGGATTCATTTTATACTACAATTATTTCTTTCTTTTATTCTTGTATAGCAATGAAAATTTCCACTTCGATGGTAAAGGCCTAAAGGGGTTCTGAGAAGATACTGGCAAACAGAATATGTTTTACCACTAGGCTCTAACAAATCAAATGGTTATATTATAAATACATGGTTAAGAATGGAACTGGATGAGCCTGACCCAAGGTGCACTTAAATGCTTTAAACATCGTAACTCTTTATAATGACAAAATAAGAGGAGCATCTGATAATTTTTAACCATATTTAAGGATTAGCTATTCAAAAGATTTATTAAAGGTTAATAAAGTTAATTGTTTTCAATTTATATTAACGAATTTAAGCCTTCAATTTATATTAACGAATTTAAGCCATTAAGTTTATTTGTGGTACACAACTACAGAAAGGAACCCAAATCAACCAGACCCGTCCTGAGCCACATTTCAGCAAATTATTCAACCTGCCCAAACCCACCCCATCTTGCCACCTCTACAAATAACATACGTAAGCGGTTTCGACCTAAAGAAAGAGTAACCTGTGGATGAATTCGAACACGCTCTCTGAACTTCATGAACCACGCAGGCCTTGAACCCGAAAGAAAGAAACCCGGGCATCCACCAACATTTTTAAACGTTGTTATTCGGGGAAAATGGGTTTCTGTTGACATCTCTTCTCTTGTGTATGTATCCAAAGAAACACGTGAAAATCTTAGATTTTTAAGCCTTGAAGTACTGGGGTTTGAAGGACTTTGACCATTAACTTGTTGACTTTTAGAAGCATTTTCTGAACTTTCATACATATAAGCATGATAACAAAGAATGGTTCCGTCAGTCAATATTCCAAAAAGAAACGGGCGACTATTCTCTCCATGCCACCTATGCATAGCCAATTCAACCACCTTCATGTTCTGGCTACTTTCTTTGCTATTACTTTTAGATAATTTTTGAGAATCATCGGAAGATTCTTGGAATAAGTTATCTCCTATAAAACCTCTTCCGGACACAAAGCTATCCACAGAAAAAACACAACAGAAGTTCGGGACATCATATATTTCAAGGGTCCCACTTTCATAACAAATCACACAGTAGATATCACCCTGATCAGGAGGTGTACCATCAGGTCCCTCAACTGCCTCACTGACACCTGTCAAAAGCCAAGCATCGGTACTTGTTTTTCTAAGCCATGGTTCAGTTCCTCTATCGTGATAAAGTGTACATGCGGTTATTGATTTCTTAGAGGTCTGAAATGCTGCTAAATTGTTGATGGTCATGGTGCATGTGGAGGGGTCTACAAGTATGAAGAGCAAACATGGTGAGAAAAAAAGGTTTCACCCTTTGTTCAAACAAGGGAAAATTTCCAACACATGATATATAGATACTGCATAAAGCAAATAAACATAATATAGAAAAGACATTGATGTACAGTTGAAGCAAACAAACATTGTTCAGTCTTACACCTTATCAGCTAATATGCATTGCATTCGCATGTAAACATTCAATTCATTAAGGTCCCCAAAAAATATACAACAAAAAAGTACAAGGTAAATTATAAATGCAGTATATATCACTAAACAATTTTAAATATACAACCATTTTGAAGCTCTGACACATGCTTGCACAAACAACCATAGCCTAATTCGCCTAAGTGAATCTTACCTCATAAAATATTTTACAAAAGAGATTTACTGTGTGTGGCAAAAATGGCAAGTTGGGCACATTGGATAACAGGTCAAATGGGTTCAGATTATAACGGATTAAACGATAACCTTTTTGTTGGTCATAACAGGTCATGTAGAATGACCAACACCAACACTTATTACCCGTATTTTTTATTTCATAAATAATTTTATAATGAATTAAACAATAACTTTTTTGTTGGTCATAACAGGTCGTGTCGAATGACCAACACCAACTCTTATTAACAGTATTTTTTTATTTAATATGATATAAAAACTAATATTAAAATGGTCCATTTTTTAATATAGTAAATACTACATGTGGTGCAACTCAAATAAGTTGGATAATGGGTTAAATAGATTCGGATCAACACTTTCCCACAATTCGGATCAACACTTTCCCACCATCATTTATTATTTCATAAATAATTAATATGTTTATATGCTTATAGAAACTAATACTAAAATGATCTCCCCCCCTTTGCCCCAAGGTAAAGGCATCCTTTCACAAACTCCTACGGATTCTTTTAGGCAAGGTAAGGCATCCTTTCATAAACAAAATGATCTCCCCCAATGTTAGCATTTATGTTCATCCAATTTAGGCAAGCCTTACTAATTCTTTTAGCGGTAGATATTCACAGGATAGACAGAAAACGTGATGCCATATGTATCATACTATCATTAGATAAATTGTGAACAGTTTATTAGAAATAGTGAGAGAAGACAGCTGACATGATCAATGTACCTCCAACAAGAAGCTGAATACTTCCATCAGTCATCATCAATAATACATAAGGATCAGCAATGGAAACAGAGGACACAGTCATAGCAGCTTCAGAATTAGTAGCTCGAAAGCTTAAATCTTGAGTCATGAAAGCACCATCAAGAATCCGAGCACCACGGGAGTACACTTGTATCACTCGCCTCCTAATCAAAATGCAATAAACTTGGTATAAGTGGTCCTAATAAACGTGAATTAAAGTAGATAGCAAACAAAAATTTCAAATGACCAATAACACTAGTGAAATAAAATTAAAATACCCTATCAAACACTTTTATTCATAAATATATGTACTGTGTTTATATCTATGAAAAGATTATCAACATGCCATTGAAAAAGCATAGGTTCACCTTCCAAAAAGATTCCCAACATAAATGGTACTTCCTTGAACAAAATAGTCCACATTTTCTGTAACCTCCTCAAGATTACTTACTGTCTGTAACACCTGCGCACGAAATAGAAACAACTTCAGTCTCTAGGAAAAACAATTGCATGTTGAACAACAAACATTTGACAGCCAATGTCATACGCCCCTGGAATATGCTTAGCTGCTGTAGCCATAGCTGATTAATGATGGCTTATATACTTTATGTTATTAGCTTGACATTATTCACAAGTGAGTTATTATGCTGGCCACCAGATTGCTATCTGTTTAGATTAAAAACACAAGGGATAAAAAACATGTAACTTCTAGAGTAAGACATGTGAAACATAAATACCATTGTCCGGCTTTCCAGACTGATAATCAAGTACGCATGATATTCTTCATCTTCAGTTGCTGGTTTTGAATGCTCAGCTTGGTTGCGTGAACTTTTGTGGTAGACAGTCCAAAGCCCCTTACAGCCTGGTATAGATTCCTACGAAATACAAATGCAAACATGTTGACAGTTTGAAATTGCATAGTAAATTCATTTAAATTTTAAGTACAACAAAAATAAATAATATAACTAAATTCCAACTAGATCTTAAAGAGAACTACGTAAATGGACATACTTGGGTGATAATTTCTGGACGAATAGACCGCTGAAGCACGCAGAGAGAACCATTCTTTCCATGACCAGAACAGCATACCTAAAGACATTTTATATATAATAATCAATAATAGTAAAATAATGTAGATTTGTAAGCATTTGATGAATCAATAGCCAAAAAACAGAAACAAAAGCAACTATTATGCATCAATTTACATGGAAACTAAAGTGGTCAAACCACAGAAAGAGACAACTTACAAGTTCATAATTACTTTGTTTAGAAAACCCCGTTGCATTTGGATCGGTGTTCATACGCAAACCATAGGAGAAGTCTTTCAAAGGGCCAACATTAATCAAAGAATCCCTCACAGTAAATGAGAATGTTTTCTGAATCATTCAGAAAGGGCAGAGAGAAGATTTATTATAATCATTTAGTTTATATATCTTCCTAGCAAATGTTTAATAGAACATCCTCACAGTAAATGAGAACGTTTTCTAAATCATTCAGAAAAGAAAGAAAATTATTATAATCATTCGTTAATATATCTTCCTACCAAATATCTAATAGAATATGGTGTTTAGGAACAAAAAGCATATTAACTTGAATACAAAATGTAGAAAAGGATTGACCTGGGATGACTGTGCATTGTTGAGATCGGAGCCATACAACGAAAGTTCATCATCATTTGCCATATCTTGCAAAGCATCGGAGGAAGATCTTCTTAGTCGTTTAGTTGATGGAAGATCACCTTCAATATCACCAACCTTTAAAGGCACAAGATGAAGTAACAAATTAGTGATTTAAATGAGGGTTTTTTTTTTTTTTGTACTACTTTCAGAAACACTTGCATCACTTCTTGTTGAGAATAATGTGTTTTCTAGCATATTATACAACATAGGAACTTCAAGTTTAATTAAGAGAAGTAACATTAAAAACTGTTAACTTAAAAACATGCTGTCAACCATTTTAAACAACACAGAACCGCTAGTTTAGAGAAATGTAGAGACATAGGATATTATTGTTAAATGAGCATTTTGGTTTTCTACTTTAAGCAATAATTACATCATTTTCCTGATCTTTTTACGTAAGTGATTAAAAAACAATGTCATCTTTAAGTGTCATCTTTTTATCGATGAGTGTCATCTTTTTATCGATAAGTGTCATCTGAGCGAAGCTTAAACGTTCAGTTGTGGATTATAGATCCAAATGATTTAATAATTTTTCTTTACATGTGAGCCAAAGCTTCAGATACTTTTCCTTTCAAATGATAATAATTTAAAAGCGAAACATATAATCAGCAAACCTCTTCCTTTGCAGCCATAGGGGATCCTGCTCCACAATGGAACTGCACAAGCAAACTATCTCCTAGACGACTCCCAAGAAAAAAGAAAGAGCTTCCAACAGTGGTGATACCCTGTAAGAGAAACATCAATACATACTTGTTATATATTGGCTAACCTACAACTACACTGCAACTATTGAGAAACATAAGTCTTTAATGTAAGGTAATGTGTCATATGAATAATTGCTTACCGAAGTTAATACTGAAGCCTTTGACTTGGAAAGATCAAGTTTCTGCACAATCCTGAAAAAAAATGAAGCTCAAAATGTCACACATGCAAAACTAAATTGTAACTTCCTGAAAGGGAACTACAAGGAAAAAAGACTAAAAGCAGATGTTTGCTATAATTTATAACAAAAGCAAAGATAAAAACATAAGTAACAGAGAGAAGGTTACACACCGCCCATCATGAACAAGTGTCAACAAGAGTAGTTCTCCAGATTTTGTTGATAGCATGGCAACGTCATTTGATAACCAAGTTGCATTTGCAGCATCAAGCTCCACGCTAAAGCTTGACCTTGACATTTCTTGACTGATAAATCAAGGATGGCTACATATTAGAAATCACTTGATACTGCATGCAATATGTAACATCGAAATTCACCGAAATAATTAATCACTCTGTGTGTACATATATTTATATACATAAGCAAATATCTATGTGATATACATACATCTGTGATGTATGTATGTATATACATGTGTGTGTTTATATATATATGCATCTCAAAAAAATCTTTTTGATTCATTATTTGAACTGAAGCCTAATCATTTCCCATTTTGCATGTGGCTTCAATAGTGATTAATAAATAAATAAACTGCTTTGTAGAACCCTTGCTACACCACATGCAAGTAACTCAGAAGAACAGGTCATCTTTTCAACCTTTTTTTGCTGATAATTAGTTGCATTCAATACTTCTAACTGTCTGAAAAAAATATACATTTTTTAGAACAGCCAACCCAACAACCTCGAGACTCCCCAAGGGAGCTCGGGCAAATTGGCTTCCCTTGCTGGGAGCCCCGACCGATGGTGGTTCCCAAACCGGGGAAAACCCGACCCCCACCCATCCGAAGACCCGCTGTGGAGAACCGGTAAAACCCGGACGAGATCAGGACTTGAACTCGTGACCGTAGGCCAGGAGTCATCCATCATTTCTCATAACCATTGAAGAAAATATACATGGCAAAAGAGAATAGTAAGAGCTAAAAACTTAAAAGCAGAATTTAAACAGACCTGCTATCCGCGGGAACAGCGTAATTATTTAAAGCCAATATGCACGATGCGGACTGGACAATAGAAGTTACTATTTAGAAGAATATAAAATATTTAAGTTAACTGCTAAAGAACTACAAGAACCTTTCTGATTGCAGTGGAGAGGGATATACCTGGCTATGATAATGAATAGTATTTGCACAAATTACAAGAACTCCACCGATTGGAGATGGCACAGCAAGAAGCTTATAGGCATCATGTGGAAGATTCTGATACAAAGAGCAACAAATTTCAGTAAAAACATATATAATGGGAGTTCACATGTTGTCACTAAAGGTATAGAAATATGCCAACATCTAAAGTAGAATTGTGTATGGTAAAACAATAATCAGAACCAATCTAAACTTTCTAATAGACATTCGACTTGTTCAATATACCAAGAAATCAATGATCAGTTGATCACATATTGTAAGTGTGTTTTTACTTCTTACTGATTGATACAGAAGACAAAAAATAGTAGGAACTAGAAACTACTTCCTTATGTTGTCAGTTGTCACTAAACTCTAAAGTTAGAGATATACCAAAAAAATCAATGATCTCATATCGTATAGGTTTTTTAATTAATAAAAAATTAAAAACATAAGAAAAAGTATAGTAGGTAAGTACTCCCCTATTCCAGCATCAATAAATCAATCCAAAAGAAAAATAAGAGTTCCTTGAGTAATAAAAACTTACAGTGGCAGACCATATGAGTGGATGCTGCTTCAAAGTGGTACTGATACTTAGTGCAGAAATCACACAAGTATGATGTTTATATGGGAGACGCCCAGCCCAAGTGAGTTCTTTCTCATGAAGAATCACCAACACCGGTTCAATGTAACCTATAAACTCAATGCTATCAAACTCGTAACTCACCACAAAAATAAAATAAAAAAACTGAACATTAATCCAAACACACACTCTTATAATAACATGAATTAACCAAACTTAGCTATAAACAAACCTCATACTGCAGGACCAGCATCTTAAATATAAATTTTCCAGCAATGTAAGTATTGCATAACACGTGTTATAGCAGAAAAAGAAAAAAGGCAGTAGCTACAGCATTTTTAGCCAGAGAAAATGAATAAAGTCGGTGCAGAAAAGAGATTTCAGTATCTAAGGAATACAAACAGCATATATAAAGATAAAACATATATGTAACTTCTCACCATGAACAAATATAAAATCTTTGACATGCTTGACATCAAGATCTCGTAAACTAATCATATATGATGACTGTATACGTGCAGAGACTGAGCCCCCTCCACTAGAACCACCATCATCACCCACCAGACCACCAGCCTAACATCCAAATAAATTAAAGAGAAGCAATGATTTTATACTTTAATCTCAACCAAATGGGTTACATTAAATGCATATACAAAGCGAATGACAAAAATAACGGTATGTATCAAACTGATAGAAAAACAAGGTAGCATTATCGGAAGCACTCATGTAACATGTTCTACAATATCAGTACAAGATAATTTGGTAAGATAACAGTTAACAATCTTCAGCTATTAGAAATATCCTAAACAAAAATTAATTTGTGAAGATAACAAAAAGAGATGATTAAATTAAAATAGTGCCTAAGTGGCTGATTGAAGCATTGATTAAGTAATTAGAATATCTATAAGAGAAAAGCAGAAAAAGCACATTACATAGAGTATAATAGAGCTATGGAATAGGCTTTTCCATGTGAACATTTGGATCTTTTCAAAACTTGATCATACAAGATACTGATTCAATCATTAACTAAATGGTAGTTAACAGAACTGTATTTTGAATCATTAACAGAAAAACATTCCAAAAAAAAAAATCAGTCACAAAGCTCAAAGCATTTTGTTAATTTGTTATAATAAAATTTTCTATACAATTTAAACAATTCTTCCAAGTAGAATACTGTATGTGTTGGTATTTTGATGCAGAGATAAAATATAAGTAGTGGGCAAGACCTCGGCAGCTTTGAGCATTATCATCTGTAGGCCATAAACAAGCACCCCTGCACACCTGCCCAGAGGATCGGCTTTGATTATAGGCCCACTGGCAAAACTTTCTCTGCCTTTTTTCAAATGAAGCCACTGTGGGCCCTCAAAGCAGTGCATTGAACTGAAAAGGAAGAAAACTTCGCAAATTATTACACAACACCATGCTAATATGGTCAAGAACATGACTATCGTAATATGGTCCAATTATTATTTTATGATGCACTCATAGATTGAACTCACCTTGTACGAAGTCCATACACTGCATCATCAAATTCTAAAACCGAGATTTTTGCATCCCGAAAAGTTAGGATGATAGAATCTCTTCTTCTGCCACTTGTCCGGTCCTCTGCTCCAGAAGACAGCACACCTACTGATTCCACATTACCATGCAACCTGTAATGAAAAATATAGTTTTACATGCAGCATGACACTCTTAGTTGTTTCTCATTTTCCAGCCTGGAAGACATTTCATTCACCTTCTAGCAAATACTAAGATTGTTGCCCAGTTATTCAGATTGCAAGTGATCGGTTGTAATTTTGTATAATTCCCCTGTCATCCCCCCCCCCCCCCCCACACACACATATGTACTTCTGAGGGTGTTTGTCTCACATTGCTAATATAAAGATGCCTAGTTCCCTGACGGTCAGGCTATTGGGCGTCTATATTCTTAACGATCTATGGTTATGCATTTTCACAACAATTAAACATTTAACAGATAATTAAATAGGCTAGCTTGAACTTTTGTAGCATGCAGTAATATGATATGACCAAGGGCCCGTGTCAAACCTGTTAAGACCCACAACCCAATTACCCAAATGCAGCCCATAAACCTGTGAGGAATGATCCGACCCACAGGGAGCACGTGATGAACATCAGCAAGTTTAGAGGGAATAGGTAAAAACCCACTCCTACTTCCATGTTCACATGCATGGAGTGTATATGAACAATTGCAGTTGCATTAGTAACCCATGTTCTCTTTTAAGTAGTATCCATTTTATTTCAAGTATTCTCATTTCCCTTTAAATTATAAGTTTTGCATGAGAAAATAGAAGATGAAAAATTGCAATAAACATTGTCTCTTTTTTCTTTGTCTAATTCTTGGAGCCTAACCTACTCAACGGTTCTATTGTGAGATTGATCATCTTGAATCGGTCTCTATCATATCACCTAACAACAGATAAGGTATCATGAATACAGCCAATAGGTACACCATGTGAACCTGATTCATAGTATAAATAAACGGATGAGGCGCGCGCCTCGAGTCTGAGGCGGGGCCTCATGGGGTTTTATTGTACGTGCGCCTCGTAGGGCTCAGGCGGTAAGGGCTAAGGCTAAATGGTATGGGTCGGTTTGTGGGTTCGGGGAGCCAACGTGGCTGTTGGCTCACCACCCCCCCTATGTCGGCGTCGGTGGCCACGGGATAAACTCCCCTTCCTCCCCGAACCATTTTCTTTTCTTTTCCATTTTCCTTTTTATTTCTCTAACCTAAGTAAAGGTGCGCCTCATGGGATTTTGATGTTTAGACTTTTTTACGTCAATTTCATACATTTTGTATCTTTTTTACACTGTATTTGATTTCTTTATGAATTGGTGAAGAAATTAGTTATTAGTTAGTATTTTAAATTTTAAATGATATACAATTTAATATTTATTTTTTTAATTCCGCCTCGGGTTAAGGTTCGTAATGCAAAGGGAAACGTCTCAAGGCTCGATTCCGTTTTCCTAAACTTTGAACCGATTTAGTCTATAAGTGTCCTACTAAATTCATCAAATGTTACTAGCTTCTAAAACAAATGCAATGTGACCAATTTCACATAACAGCAACAAAAATTAGCAAAAATAACAAGAATAACCTAATCCCCTAAACAAAACATTCAGCTAATTGCTAAACTACAATGTGAATTTAACTTCTCCACAAGTATTTGCAAATATATTCAGTAATGCAGTACCTGTAACTACAAACAAGCTCTAACGAAGCACCAGAGATACCAGACATAACACCGCCACGCTGCGGCTGCGCCACGGCCCCCGAATCCTTTCCCGTACCATTACCATCATCCAAAACCCTAACTGTATAAACTTCCAGAACATTTGCAGCGGTTACAATAAGGTTGGGGATGGGGCCCACACCTGGTGCAGGAGTAGCGGGCCACACAGAGTCAATATCTTCGGTTCTGAACGGAGAGAATGCGTGGAGGAAAGTCTGCAGGAGAGTGTGTGATGAATCCTGACGCGCAGTTGTCGATGCCGGTGGGTGGGTGCATTAATTTGTATGCTGCGTAGCTCATTTTGTTTGTGAGGTTTGTTGAATGGTTAGGGTTTTGAAAAGGGTTAAACCTTCTTACTGGTTTTGGGTAGGGAAGAAGGATGTGATTGTGAGGGAAATTAACATTTGGACTGGAGGGACTATTTTTTAGATAGAATTACACACGTTGTCTTTTAGTTATACATGAAATTGCATTCTATGTCTTTTTTTCGAATTTTTGACTCCTTATGTCCTTTGTTTTATACAGTTGTTACATCCTATGTCCTTTAATCCAAACCAAGTTAGAAAACTCAGTTAAGTTGGTCATGTGCCCCTCATGTGAGGGGCAATCCTGTCTTTTCACCCTCAAAAGGACAATATGTGTAGTAATAATAATAATAATAAGGACAATCTGTGTAATAACAATAATAATAATAATAAGGACAATCTGTGTAATAATAATAATAATCGGACCACCCTCACCCTCATCTGACCACCATCGTCACCACCATCGGACCACCTCAAAAACCCATCAGAAAACCCACCTTCACCATCGAACCTCCCCCCCCCCCCCGGTCACAATCAAACAAATCACAACTAATACAGAATTAAAAAAAACTACAAATCAACATTCATACTACATATTACCGATCAATTTCAAAAATTAAAGAGTTAATAGCCAAAATCGTCCCTGAGGTTTGGTCACTTTTGCCACTTCAGTCCAAAACACAAGCCTTTTACATCTGGGTCCTCAGTTTTATTTTTTTTTGCCAAATTCGTCCCAAAAAAGGTTTGGGTTTTGCTAAATTCGTCCCTAAGGTTTGGTCACTTTTGCCACTTCAGTCCACAACTTAAACATTGTCAGGGACGAATTTGGCAAGAAAAATACAACTGAAGGACCCAGATGTAAAAGGTTTTTGTTTTGGACTGAAGTGGCAAAATGACCAAACCTGAGGGACGATTTTGGCTATTAACTCAAAATTAAACAATCAAATAAAACACAACTGATACAGAATTCTAAGGACTACAAATCAACATTCATAGTACAGTGCACTATTACCGATCAAATTATAAAACAAAACAAAACAATCGAACAAATCACAACTGTTACAGAATCCAAAAAACTACAAATCAACATTCATACTACATCATTACCAATCGAAATTTAAATTAAAAAAAAACAATAATAAAAAAAGCAATCAAACAAATCACAACTGATGAAATTCGAATAAAAACAATCAAATCACAAGTGATTGAAAATACCTTGATGGTGAGGTCTGGAGGAAGAGGCCAAACAACAGCGTTATGAAACGAAGAACGTTTTCGATCGGACCATTTTCCAGCCTCCAGTTAGAACCGATCCGAGATTGAGAGCACGTTGAATCAAGTCATGTTTATCTGAATCAGAAGACCTGGATTCAATCAAACAGTCGAAAGATGTGTTGATTGAGTCGACATCAGACAGTGTAAGAAGGATTCCAGCAATGAATCGGTTTCAGGTTCCGGCGACGGAGTTACGGTGGTTGAAGGATCGGAGCAGCAGGTGCGTTTGGCCATGGAAGGTGTTTTGAGGAAGATAAGAGGTATATATAATAATAGTAATATTAATAATAATAAAAAATAATAATATTATTAGTAGTGGTGAAGAGGAGTTGCAAAACCCTGGTTTTCACGAGATGTTGTGATGAGTGATGGTTTAGTCTAATGACAAAGCTTTAGTTATTACCAGAGAGGAGGCGGCGGCGGCCGCCGGAGGTGGAGGTGGCGGCCAGTGATGGTGATAGGAGAAGCTCTCTTATGTGTGAATGATTTATGTGTGAGTGCAGAGAGATAAGAGAGAGAGATAAGAAGGGAGGGTTTTTATAGGTGAAAATAATTAGAGGGTGTTTGGCAATGGTGATAACAACCGGAACTCGGGTGTTTGGTACCGGGTATAAGACTGCATCAAGGGTGTTTGGTGCTGAATTTAATAGCAGATTTAGAGAGAATTACACAGATTGTCCTTTAGTTATACATGAAATTGCATCCTATGTCCTTTAGTTACACTTGTTACACCCTATGTCCTTTATACGAGGGTGAATTGACAGATTTGCCCCTCACGTGAGGGGCACGTGAGCTACTTAACCGAGTTTTCTAACTTGGTTTGGCTTAAAGGACATAGGATGTAACAACTGTATAAAACAAATGACATAAGGAGTCAAAAATTCGAAAAAAAGGACATAGGATGCAATTTTAGGTATAATTAAAGGACAATCTGTGTAATTCTCTCTATTTTTTATTTTATTTACTTTTTAGGTTTTAACTAGTGAGCGGGTAATCTGGTACTCGTATAGTGTTTGTTTGTCACACAAGTGTTATGGGTTTAAATTCTTAGGTAGCGTTTGGTATGATGGAATGGATGAGGGAATGGAATGGATCATTACAACCATTATGTGGTAATGAAAAATAGTGTGTTTGGTTGGTCAAAGAATGAAATCACCTATTCCACAATGCATTCTATTCCATTAAAAACTATTCCATCCACCCCCCATGTATTTTTTTTCATTACATCCCCCATTTACCCTTCATCAACAACACCATAAGCCACCACCACCACCAACAACCATCGTCACCACCCCACCATCGCCGTCACCACCCACCATCGTCTCCCACCACCAACACCGTCGCCTACCACCGATGCCGCTACCACCCAGCACCAACAACAACAACCAGCGTCACCACCCACCACCGCTGCCACCACCACCACCCCCACCACCACCACCGTCAACACCCACCACCGTCGCCACCACCAACCACCACCACCCACTACTTTCACCCACCACCGTCACTCAACACTACCCAATGTTGCTGCCACCGCCCACCACTGTCACCCACCCCCGCCGCCTCCACCACCTGCCACTGTCACTCACCACAAGTTCCTCTACCCACCACTACCGCCGCCTCCACCCACCCATGCCCTACTCACCATTGTCGCGCACCCACCATCACTGCCATCCACCTCCACGTTCCACCGTTGCCACCTCTATCGCTACCGCCACATATCACCACCCACCATCACCGCCACTAACCACCACCCAACGCCGCTATCACACCGATTTTATTCCTTCGTCTTTTCCTGCCTATCCAACAACATAAAGTAATATTTTGTTTCATTCCCACATGACAACCAAACAAGACATGGAATGGTAATGATCCATTCTATTACCCTGTCCATTCCATTACCTCGTCCATTCTATTTCCTCATCCATTCCATTACCTCATGCCAAACAGACCCTTACGGTATTAACGTTGCTAGGTTAGAACGTTTGTGATACAGGAATAGGGTCTAATATGAAAGGCAAATGATAAAATGTTATTCAATTGAAAAAAATACAAGATGTATTGATCAAATATTTTATACATATCAAAATGGGGGGAAAAACATGAAATTACATAATTACATCATAAATTGGAGAAGACCTATTTATATACAATATTTGTTGTCTTATTAGTCATTAATTAGTAAATTTAAGGGTGAAAAGAATTGTCATATCAATATAAAAATATATGGTGAAGTTGATATCTATTTGACCTCACGAATGATATTAGAAGTTCTCGACAAAATAAGTTAAACCATAATCACATAGCTATTAAAACAATAGTAAATGATAATGCAAAATAAAATGTACTTAGTCAAAAGTTTGTTAGAATAGAAAGATCAAAGATAAGCTTAAGGATGAATGATAATAAATAAAAATTTATAAGATCCTGAATTAATCAATGGTAGTAATATGGTCGCACTGCACAAACAAAAATAAAAAATCACCATTTATATATTACTAACTAGGTTTATACCCGCCGCGCGTTGCCGCGGCGGGGGCGAACGGATTAGTGCGTCATATATAGCCGTCGCACGTAACGTACCATGCCCGTAATCTCATCACGCCGGACGAGAACGCCACCCTCGGTCTCACCCAATTTCATAGAAGAGCAACATTAAAGGCAAACACATCTGTTGATCAAATTCTCATATGGGTTTTGTTTTTTTACATAAACATATGTTCTATTGGTCAATCAATAGCAAGAAATAATAATAAGTAAATTACTGAATAATCTAAAAATTATATAAAAAGAGAAAATCAGTAGCAATAGTCCTCTATCACTCATTTGCATTTCATCATACATTTCAACTTATTTACATTACCATTTATTAATCTCTCTCCCACATAAAGAAACCACATCGGTTTCTAAAACCCAATACTAAACCATCCCTTGTTTTCTTGAAAAACCATCTACATAGCCCTAAAACCCAGCCATATGCAAGCCACCATTTTTCACAAAACAGTCGCACAAATAATCAGTAAATAAGAGAGAGATGAGAGGAGCCACCACCACTGAGGGCTGAGCGACGGCGGCGATTTTGTGATCCGGTGACCTCTTCGCCGAAGAACACACTTGTAGTTTATGATTCAGAAATCTTACATCGTTGGAGGAACCCTTAGTCGTCCCCAGAATAACTGTCGGAAGTCGGAACCTTAGCCACCATCTTCGGAGGTAGAATATGAGTCATCGGAACCTTGGGCGTCGATGTCGTCGTCTTTGGTCTCGTCGTCGAAGTAATCGAGGCGACTACAATGTTGGTCCTCTGCCGGAGTTTATAGCCTTTGCAAAGGATTGCGTCAAACCGAGGTCACCAAAGTTGACCAACAAAAGGAAGAAAATATGTATGTGTGATTATAGATACGGTTACCTGTATCTATAGGTGTGTGCTACAGTAATGCGCCGTGAGGGGCCGACATTACAAAATTGTATCTATACACTAATTAGCAAGTGGTATGTGCATAGTGTGGTTGTACTTTATGCTTTGCAAGTTCATCATGCATGATAGGGTTTGTATGCATATGCTTAGTGAGTTGTACCCATATTTGGGTTTGAAAAAACACAAGTCTTCCCCTGTCAAACACCATAATTCTCACTAAAAGTGATTATCATTCTCTAGAATCTTCTTTCTTACTCCATCGCCCTCTCTTATGCCTCCTAATTTGTTTGTTT
This sequence comes from Ambrosia x helenae, assembly GCA_030844895.1. NCBI lineage: Eukaryota > Viridiplantae > Streptophyta > Magnoliopsida > Asterales > Asteraceae > Ambrosia > Ambrosia x helenae. Next base: position 940 of record JAUTDX010004207.1, on the reverse strand, counting down.
TTCAATGATACAACCATTCTGCATAATATCTAATACCTCCTTTCTTTATGTAAATTATCAAAAGCTATCAACTTGGTGTCGGAGCTCTGTTATGCGTCGCCGCTGTCCTCGAATACTTCACTGTCATGATAAGTTTCAATTTTGTTTCTGAATCCGGTAACGTGTTGGTGCGCGAGCTCCGTTTGTACTTCGTCGTTGTTTCGAATGGGTTGTATCATTTATTCGAGACAGTTGTCGAGGAGGAGGTTCCACCAATCGCAGAAATGGGTGACATTAAAGTGATACGGCTCTCTTTATGATTGTGAGACAGTTGTCGAGGAGGTATTGGTTTACAAACTTTTGGGATCTAAGATTACCAGATATGTGCTTTATGAATTTTTTTAGTTGGTTTCTGGTTTTTCGGTTTAAACCTCATTTTTTTTAACTACTTGAAATTATGGCTTTATATTAAATTTGTGGTTTATTATGTTTATGGGTGTGTTGATTATTTGGTACAATAAAGTAAGCTTCTGGAAGGTCGGGTTGAAGGTCAAGGAACACGAGCTACTAAGATGCAACTTTAGTGACATTTTTTGCTTTGGATATGGTATTCAAGAACATGTTAATTCAAGATTATATACACTTCATGTTTCACAATGAGAAAAAATGGGCTGTCAATTTCATTTGCTGGTCATTACTCAACTTCATGTGCTAAAAATGGAACATGCTAACATGGTTGTGTTGTTTTCATGTTCCGATTTATGTTGTCTTCATGCTCAGTAATCTAATATGGCGGTTCTTGGACTTTTAGTCTCTTTTTCTTCGCCTTTAAATACGTTGTGTGCAGTTCATGATTCATTGGATTTAGTTTTTAGTAGTTCATGATTCACTGAATTTAGTTTTCAAATGTTCATCAAGAGGTACATTATGATTTTTGGTGACAGCCTGTTAGTTATTTATA
>JAUTDX010004206.1:0-36618 GCA_030844895.1 Ambrosia x helenae | reverse complement strand
CTTATCCAACAACATAAAGTAATGTTTTGTTTTCATTCCCACATGGCAACCAAACAAGACATGAAATGGTAATGATCCATTCCATTACCTTGTCTATTCCATTAACTCGTCTATTCCATTACGTCATACCAAATAGACCCTAAGAGGTGAAAAAAATCATGCACCAATCATGCACATTAAATGTATGCATATAATGACAAAGTTTGTGAAGCACAACTCTTCTCTATTGTCTTTTGTATATTTAGTAAAATTTCTAACGAATTCGTCAGCTGTAACATTTTAATCATAATTATATTTTTAATTAATATGTCTATTGTCTTTCCAATGCGATGTCCATTTTCAAACACACAAACACCATTTTTTTTTAAAGAAAACCATGTTTCTTTAACCCGATAGAAATAAACATTTATTATATAATACTCTCTAATAGGAAAAGAGACCGCGAATCTTCTTCATAGTTTACTATTTGGCAAGAGTCACCAAATAGTTCTAACGTCACAAGTCACAACTTGTACAAATTCTCTCTAATATCTGTAGGATATTTTCTCATCATTGCACACGTGTTGTAAACAATTTTACAACATAAACAATGAACACTCACTTTTTTGCTAATCTATGATCTCTTAAGTGGATCCATGTTATAATTAGTAGGGAAAGGTTTCCACTCACCAGACCACCTTAACAACTTTTCAAACACACACAAATAAAATAAAATCTAATCGACTTGAATCTATCTTAAAGTTGAAAGTGAATCTAAAAAAACATTATTATATTTTACCTTTATTTATTTACTAATTTGTCATTTAACAAATATTTATATATATATAAAGTTTATGGTTCTCGTCACCTCTTATAAATTTCTTTCTTTTTTTTTGTTAGATTTAATGTCAAAGCTATCTTATTTATTCACTTTTATTATCTGAATTTGTTTGTTAGTTCAGTTATTAATTTAACTCCTATTTAATTTTTTTTTTTGTAAAGTTAACTCCTATTTAATTAAGAATTAATATTTTACATCTATTTTTTTTAAAGGTTAATTTCATTCAAAAACGCCACAAGAGGTCCACAAAACGAGGACCCAAGGGCAAACCAAACGACATTACATCACGGACATCGGAGAGTAACAACAAACATTCCAATCTATATGTCTAAATCTAGACCTATTTCGAATCCAAAAATACGAAGTAGACTTTATGAATTCCACGACTTCAATAGCTCTACGTTTCTTTGATTTGAAGATTCTACTATTCCTTTCATTCCACAACGCCCACATGGTGGTGATGATGATCCCCTTCAAGATGTATTTGCTTTCCTTCGCCAATTTCTACATGTCTACCGTCTTCAACAAATCAGGAACGTCGAAAGCGTAAATAGGTGATATCCGGCACCAACCTTGTACCCGGAACCAGACTTCAGCCGAAAAGAAACAAGCTGTGAAAACATGCAGCACAGAATCCTCATCTGAATCGCATAAAACACATTTCGTTCGATGGTAGAGCCACTCCCCTCTTGATTAGTTGAATCATTGTTGGTAGACGGTCCAGACAAGCTCTCCAAACCATAACTTTGCATTTTAAAGGAGCCCAACCTTCCCAATAACGACTCCAAAACTTGTGCACAGCCAGGTCTCGCGTCATTAATCTTTTGGCACCTTTAACCGAGAACAACCCTATATTGTCAGCGGACCACAACCACCTATCCGAACCACCTTTCCATTCAAAGCTATGAATAGCAGACAGAAGACCGAAGAGTTCAATAACCTGATCAGGAGACGACGGGGCTGTTTTCCATTCCCAAGCCATTGTTTTAATCCCATTTACAATAAACAATCTGTCCGCAACCGTAGCCCATTTACACTTTTCGAGCCTGAACAAGTTTGGGTATCGGTTTCGAAGAGGGACCTCAATCAACCAAGTGTCTGTCCAGAAATGAACCGACTTCCCATACCCCACCACACCGTAAATAAAACTGTTAAGAGTCTCTCCGTTTGCTATTTTTGTTTCACCAACCTTAGCGATCTGTTTCCAAACCCCACTCGCCGTAGGGGAACACGGAACTGAAGTCCATATTCTACTCGCCCCATGACAATCCAAAATCACATTTTTCCAAAGGCTTGTATCTTCTTTCTTGAATCGCCACGTCCATTTTAGGAGAAGCGCATCATTAACCAAATGAAGTTTTGCAATACCTAGACCCCCCGCCTTCTTCGGAGAAGTAACAACATCCCAAGAGACCCAATTTATTTTTTCCTCAACACTAGCACCGGACCAAAGGAATCGCCACATAAGACCCTCAATTTTACATCTATTTATATAAATGTGTTTTAAACCATAATCTTGTTTTTTATTCACAAAAGTTGTTTATCACACTTTAACATCCTTAAATACAATTTCCAAACTTCAGTACTATTCTATTTCTTATTTCTTTTAAACTTCACGATTTTTTAAATCTTGATTATTACAAACAAAAGAATTGTTATTCTCGTGATTATTAGCTACCCGCACTAATCATCACAAACCTTTACGATTAAAACCTTTGGTCGACGTATAAAAACATAAATTCAATATGAGCAGGAAACAATGCTTATATTCAAGACAAAGATGATGTTTTTCATCTTGTCATGTAACCTTTCAAGCTGCCTTCGTTGATCTTATAGGCAGTTAGGCCGCTCGTAGTAACCTTGCGAAATCGCTTCATATTTACAAATAATCACACGTTCACAAGTTAATTTTAGGAGTGGACTCGAGTCTCTTCACTAATAAATCTAACGCTTCCTTCATCCAAGAATATTGACAAACTTCTTTAGCCTTTGATACACTCATCCAAACTCGTTGACGAATGTCTTTCTCGGGCCACTTGTCGAGTTGCTCCTTAACAAGTAACGGAAACATGCACCCTTCATAGTATGCATCATTCCCTTTGCTTTTAAAGCACCATCTACCCAACACACCCTACAAAAGTTGAAGAAAATTATGTTACTTTATTTAAATAATCAAAAGAGCTACATTGTTCATTATTCGACTTTCTTTAATAACCAAGCTTGAGCTCTTTTAGTTCAAACAAGCTAAGCTAAGTCCAAGCTCACTCGGGCCAGGCTTAGCTTGTTTATGTTTATGTCCCTAACACACTCGCTTTTATAGAATGTGGAACCAACCTCTACTATTCCAAGCACTCCGGCTTCCTCTACCGACTCTCTTAACGCAGCCTCTTTGATAGATTCATCGGATTCCCAACCGCCCTATTAGTTAAAAACCATGCGTTAACTAATCATAATTTCATAATAGTATCCAACTCAGAGGTCTAAACGGGTTGTGTTCACAGGTTAACTGGTAAAAAACATGAAATGTAAATGTTATATACCTTAGGGAACAACATTCCTTTGCCTTTCCTTTGTGCACTAATGACAAGAACTTCTAATGCATCCTTTGATCCCATGTTGCTACCTTTAATTCTGTAAGGTATACATCTGCATCATCAAATTCAAAACAAATATCATCAGTACACAAATTTCCCAAATTTCAAAAAAAAAAAAAAAGGTTTCAAACGCGATCGAAAACATATAAAAGAGACTAACTGACCCAACAAGTTGGCGTTGGTTCTGATTGTAACGCTGCAATTGGCGGCCGCTACGAGAAACCATGGAAACCATATTGTTTCAATCAATAATTGAATGATGATGATGAAGAAGAAGCAAGAAAATGATGTGATGCAAGTGAAGAAGATGGATATTGATGAAGGGTTTAAATAATAAGTGTTGAAGAAAAAAAAAAAGAGCGCGGATGCGCACGGGGAATTGCGCGGATGTGTTTAAACTTCCAAGTCCACGCTGCTTTTTCAACGATCAACTCTTCTATGGCTACTTGTTGATAATAATAATAAAGAGTTGAACACAACAAGGTCAATTGTTTGTTTCAAGTCAACTCACCTATTCCAAGTCCCAACATGATGAAATCATGGAGTCAACTTATATAAAATATAATAATATAAAAAGATTTTATATAAAATTCAAGTTGCTCTTGTTGTAAGTAGTGAGATTCTCCCCGCGTTGTGGCTTGCATTCAATCGATATTAGTTTGATTCATTACAGAAAGAAACGGATGACGGCGTAACTTGTTGCCCGTCTATCTTCTATTATGATGTAACGTTCGTATTTCGTTTTAATAATAATTAATTATCTTTAAAAAAAAATCACTACAATACCTTGGTATTTAGTGTAGAAACCGAAAGAGTTGCGCTCAAGGGAAAGTATGATGATATCAATATACTAGTACCAATGTTATCGGATCAGGCTTGGTTTGGTTTGGTTCGGTTCGGTCACGACACAGGATTACATCGGTTCGGTCACGACACAGGATTACATCGGTTCGGTTTGTCACAATATAGAACAAAAAAATTCAACTTCAATCGAGTATGTTGCAATGGAATATTCGGAGTTCCAGAAAGCATTATATGAAATTATTAAAATAATGAACATGCTAAACGACGTCACTTTATACGAAAAATTAAACCGTGAATAGCTTTGACGACATGTACGTTTGTGTTTCGGTCTCTTGTACATTAGTATTCACAACTTGGTTAGAAATAAAATGTATACTAGGACGTATATAAAAATAAGCATGTCATCTCACTGATGTTGTTCGGTAGATATGGGTTCAGTATAGTATGGTAGCATTGCTCTATATTGCTTACGAGTTACAATAGTGAAAAAATATTTTATTTTGAATACAACTAACTTTTCAACAAAATTTATATCAAAAATCGAGAAAAAAGTTCACAACGATGTATTTGTTTTTTAGTTAGCAAACAAAAGGTGTCAAGGGAAAATCTAATTAGTAGAATGTTAAATGTGTCAAAGTCGTGTATTATATAAGTATAAGAGGTGAAAAAAGCATGCACCAATCATACACCTTAAATCTATGCATATACTTACAAAGTTTGTGAAGCACAACTCTTCTCTATTGTCTTCTGTATATTTAGTAAAATTCCTATCGTATTCAGGATGCCGTAAGAACATCTTTAATGGATTCACTTTGAAACGTGTCACGCCTACTGCCACATTTTAATCATACTTATATTTTTAACACGTCCATTGTCTTACCAATGCTATGTCCATTTTCAAACACACAAACACCATTTTTTTGAAAAGAAAACCATTTTTCTTTAACCCGATAGAAATAATCATTATTTATATAATACTCTCTAGTAGGAAAGAGAACGCGAATCTTCTTCGTAGTTACTATTTGGCAAGAATCACCAAATAGTTCTAACATGATAATCACAACTCGTACAAATTCTCTCTAATATTTGTAGGATGTTTTCTCATCATTGCACACGTGTTGTAAACAATTTTACAACATAAACAATGAACACTCACTTTTTTGCTAATCTATGATCTCTTAAGTGGATCCATGTTATGTTTAGTAGGGAAAGGCCCCCACTCACCAGACCACCTTAACAACTTTTCAAACACAGACAAATAAAATTCAAATCTAATCGACTTGAATCTATCTCAAAGTTGAAAGTGAATCTAAAAAACAATATTATATTTTACCTTTATTTACTTATGGGAATATTATATTAATTTATTATATTAATGCCTATAACTTACATGATAAACACATAGAGTGTCACCCATCCTCTTCATAAATAGTAAATTCAATATAAATACTATCCACATCAATTGGTTATTCAGTTTTTAGTTTTTTTTTAAGATCTTGAAGTTAAATGAAATAAGAAATAAATTATAAATGAATACAATTTCTCAGTATATCATATATGGTCAAGTGTATAAACAAAACCAGTGCAAGATGAAAATTAAACATTGCTTATAGTCCGTACAAAGATCTTGTTTTCGATATGTTCATGTAACCTTTCATGATGTCGTTGTTGATCTTCTTGGCCGCTCGTAACCTTGCAAAATCGCTTCATATTTACAAATAATCATATGTTCACAAATTACTTTTAGAAGAAGTGGACTCAAGTCTCCTCACTAATAAATCCAACGCTTCCTTCATCCAAGAATATTGACAAACTTCTTTAGCCTTTGATACACTCATCCAAACTCGTTGACGAATATCTTTCTCAGGCCAATTGTCTAGTTGCTCCTTAACTAGTAGCGGAAACATGCACCCTTCATAGTATGCATCGTTCCCTTTGCTTTTGAAGCACCATCTACCCAACACACCCTACAAAAGTCGAAGAAAAATACGTTAATTTTAGTTAAAATAATCAAAAGAGCAATATTAATTTGCCCATTCTATTACTCTTCTTTATTAAACAAGCTCGAGTTCTTTTAGGTCAAACAAGTTGAGCCCAAGCTCAGCCAGGCCCCGGGCTCAACTTGTTTATGCCCTTAACGTTAGTTTCTCTAGAATGAAGAACCCACCTCAACTATTCCAAGCACTCCGGCTTCCTCTACCGATTCTCTTAGCGCAGCCTCTTTGATAGATTCATCTGATTCCCAACCACCCTGTTAACGTTAAAAACCATGCGTCAACTAATCATAGTTATTTAAGAGTGTCCAACACATAGGTGTAAACAGGTCGTGTTCACAGGTTAACCGGTAAAAAACATGAAATGTAAATGTTATATACCTTAGGGAACAACATTCCTTTGCCTTTCCTTTGTGCACTAATGACTAGAACTTCCAATGCATCCTCATATCCCATGTTACTATTAATTCTATAAGGTATACATCTGCATCATCAAATTCATAACCCTTAATATCAATAAACAAATATCAACAACCAGTTTTCCTCAAATCGAAAACGCTAAAACGCACAACAAAAAGCAAAAACACGAGGGAGACTAACTGACCCGACAAGTTGGCGTTGGTTCTGATTGTAACGCTGCAATTGGCGACCGCTACGAGAAACCATGGTAACCATATTGTTTCAATCAATATTTGAATGATGATGAAGAAGGAGCACGAAAAGAAAGTGTTAAAAGATTGGTGAAGATGTGATGTAAGTGAGAATGGTTAATATTAATATATAGGGAAGGAATATGTGGGGTTTGCGCGGAGGCGCACTTGGAATTGCGCGGATATGTTTTCAACTTCCAAGTCCACGCTGCATATATTTTCAACTATCATCAACTCTTCTCTCTCTCGGTCTACTGGTTTTGTTAATAAACACAAAAACGACGTTAATTATTATTATTATTTTAAGTCAACCCAGCTATCCTAACATGATTTCGTCATCAATTAATATTCAATAAAAAAGTATAACATGAGGAATATATAAAATTTGGGTTGACCTTATGCACTAATCTCTATTGGTGTAAAAAAAATCCAAATTTGAAAATGACTCTGAGTTATCCTAACTCCTGTTTTTTAACGGAAAGGAACGACGTGCCAAGCACCGTGACATCGGACATTGTCGTTAAGGAATGACCTACCAAGCACCGATGGCAATGTTTATATTTAATACCCTACATGCTTCCTTTGCCTATGATTGAATCTACGATCTCCCCTATAAGAACATCTAATTATTTATCATTTGTGTTTTTTGATTAAATATACCTCAAAATTGTAGCGTAATAATAATTAATCTAGTTCAAGCATAATTACTCTAGTTATCCAAACACCCTCACAAACGTCCAATTCCTGATGGTTAATCCTATGGTGATGTTTGAAAGCGGATGCTAAGCGCCATGTGGCCATCCGTATCGACCCATTATTGGTGCTCTTAGTACTCGTGAATATGGAGGAAATTTTTTATCCAAATACCCAAATTTGTACGCATACCATATCCGTACTGATACCCGTATCGAGTTTGGGTATTCGGTATAGGTATCGGTACCTAGTTTTATTGATTTTGGTATTCGGTACTTTCAAAATCGGTATGTGTATGGCTAAAAAGGGTATGAGTACCGAATTTTATATAACAATGAATTTGATATTATGCTTTACTTCGTATTATTGTACTCGTATCGATTTTACAAATTTGGTACCCGTATAGTATTGATACTCGTTTCGATTTTACCTACTTGGTATCTGCACGAGTGCTAAAAAATAAAAATAAAAAAGTGGTAGCAAAACAGGCACCATACCGAAATACTGATCATCACACTCGTACAGTACCAATATATTCAATACGATACTCGGTACCCACTTTTCTTCAAAAATAAGCAAAGGAACAGATAAGAAACAACAACAACCAACAGATACAAGAAAGCATCAACAACAACTAGGGAACTGAAGAAGACTGCAGCAGAAAATGAGATGATCAAAGATCAGATCTAACAACAACTAGCATCAAGGTGGGAAAGAACAGCTGATGACAAAGGCGAAAATCTGGAGCAGGTGAAACAAATAGGAGATGCAACCATTTTACAAGCCAAGAAGACACTAAATATGGTGCAAGGGGCAGTAAAGAGATTCACTGAACCAATCAAGAAGCCCTCTGCTACTTCTGAACAACAAGAGAAGACACAAGCAGCAGAAATCACCTCACCTTTTATCCAAACTAAAGATCCTGAAGCAGAAAAGGCTGCTGAGACTACAAACCATAGTCTCACCTCAGCCTAATGAAGGAAACATCTTGGTACTGTACCAACCTGAACAAGACTATGCAAAGAAGAGAAGCTTCACAGAACTGTTGAATGAAGCCACATAAATTGATGTAGCAGAGGAAGCCAACAAGAAAATGAAGGCCATGGTAACAGATGCCATTATGAAAACTTCAGCTTCTCACTGGGAAGTGGAGCCTAGAGTCACATGGCATAGGATCAAACTGAATCCAAGTGACTAAGTGTTTCCTGAAAAGTATTGTATTAACATCTACAGAGGAGAAGAAGAGCCTCTAGGAAACATGAGCCCAAATTCCAGATCCAATCTCGTTAGAAGGACAACTGAAATTCCAACTGGATTGCCTGCTGAATACCTAGATCTACCAATCAAGAGAACTCTGAGTGTCAGAGATAAAGAGGTAGTCTCAGGGATAAACACATACAGGTTCAATGGATATAAGATTGAGAGAGAAGGACAATTGTTTGCAAAGATCAATGATGGAGATTTGGAGAACTTACATCCAACATATCTAATAATGATGAGAAGCAAGTTCATGGATGATAAGTCTGCAAATATCCAAGTCAGAAGAGCACTGGATGCAATTGGCAGTGCAGCTAGAAAATAATATCTAAGAAATGCTCAGAACGACTTTGATCTTGCCTTAACTCACCCACACCTGCTAGATAAGGTCAACCTGACACCACCCAAGCAAGACATCGCTGCTGAAGCACGCAAGTCTAGATTTGGTATGATAGTACTGGTACTAGTACCAGAAACAAGAATTATTTTTAGGGATGACCTCCAGATCAAAAAGATGTTCAGAGTGAATAGAGTGAATGAGATCAACATTCAAATCAAACTTTGAAGTATATGAAGAATTGCATGAATACAGTTCAAGACAAATTGGAGATAATGAGGACATAAAGAAAGAAGAAGAAACTGGATGAGCTTCTTGACAGTTGGATTCAGTCAAGAAACTTATTCAAGAGGATGTTGTTTACCTGCACCAGACCAGTCCCATTAAAGAAGAGGATCAAGCTTACTGATAAAAAAATTCTCTAAAGTTGTTGAAATATGAGTTGTAATTTGTTGAAGTATTGAATTCTGTTTTCTTTTATTGTAATTGCCGTTTCAGTTTCAGTACTTTAAAATGTAATTGTCTCAAGTGCATTAGTTTACTTACAACACTTAGGGAAATTGTTAGAACTTAAATGTGAAACATGAAGTATTGAAGAAAACTGAAGCTAAGAAACAAAAGCTAAACTAAAAGAAGAACATCTAGAACAGATTCCAGCTAAAGAGATAAAGATCAGAAAAGATTCAAGAACAAGATCTCTTTGAAGAATTAGACAAATGAAGACAAATACAACTCCTATCTGAGAAAATCTGGGAAGGAAGACTGAAATCTAGGATGAAGGAACTAGATTTCTGGGACAGACTCTGAAACAGATCAAGTACACCAATCCCAGATAAAGACTTCAGATTTCTAGAAAGAAATCTGGAATCTTAACAAGTGGGAAAGTTAAAATGCATGCAACTTGACTCCAATCAGTCATGCAAGACTTTCTTCACCTCGTTAACCTGCAAAGAATACAAGTTGATAAATCAATTGTTTATTTATCAACTTGGATCAACTCTTCTCTATAAATAGAAGATATCATTCGTCGAAGAAGAGTGCCAAGTGCGAATGTGAAAGTGTGTGATATACAAAGCAAACATAGTCGAGTCTTAGATATATCTTTTACACATACTATACTACACACCACATTCACATCCGCCATAAGAATTCTTTGAGTCATTCTTTTGTAAAGTTAAAACGTGATCCTTGTTAAAAGGTGGTCACTACGTAAACTCAAAAACTTCTTAAAAACCCTGTGTTCTATTGTTTCTGAAAGTTTGATTTCTTATTCCGCACATTGTTTACATATTGTTGAAATCACATTTTCATTTGATTAAAAGTGAAGCTGATACTTATAGGACCAACACCATCAATAATATTTGTCGTTGGTATTTGTTCGATGATATGTCAGTGAAACAACCTTTGACGATTTGCAAGTGAAAATGCCACCATCGATGAAATAACCGTTGTTGAGAGACCATCGACAATTTGTCAATGAAAGTGCCACCATTGATTCGTCAGTAAATATTTGGTCATTATACGTAAATGATGTGGTTATTGATGATCCATAGATCACTGTTCTATATATTGTGATTATCAGAGAGCTTGTGGTTTAAAATCAGAACAACCAGCTTAATTAATTAAACATTTGACAAAAAAAAAGGAAGAAAATTTGTTTTCGTAGAAAGAACACTAAAAGAAAATGATTTAAATTTTACTTTAAAAAAATATATCATTTATTCTGAAGCCTTGGAATAACACGTTATAGCCTTTGTTATTAGTAGTGGACAAGCAAGGGCCAACACAACCAATGTGTTGTTCCTAAATTTGGCCTTACAAAAGTCCAAACCAACGACATTTCATTAAATGTCACGACTAAACGACGTCGTGCACTATTAAATCTTCTCACATACCATAATATTAAATGCCCATACATATGTTCGTTGAGTTTTTCTTCAACATACTAGTATATATACACATTTTGTAGATCAACTTCAAGAAGCTCTAAACTCGATTCGTAGTAATCGGATCAAAGACAACGCTATAGTTGAATCATGGCGGTTCAAGTAAACCGAAAGGAAAGTTCTAACCAAAATGAGATCACAAAGGCAGCGGCTTGGGCATGGTACGAACGGGGATCATGGTTTGAGAATAAAGCGATTAAAGAGATTGATTTCCAAAGACCACAAGTTTACACGCCTAGGCCTTCGAGGTACAAGATAGAAGCGATGAAGGAGTCACAAAAGGAGTGTTATGATAACTCACTTTTGGATATGTACGAAATAGAGCGGATTTCAAGGGAGCTTAAGTGTTATGTAGAGTCTAGTCGGGTTGCTCATCGGTTGAGGTCAATAGGTGGTGGTGATCATAGGGGCCGGAGTATGATGTCCAAAGAAACGAAAAGTAAACGAGCTGACAAGAAGGTTAGCTTGGGTTGGAGGCGATATGGGGTGGTTTGTGGATCTAGTAGCGAGGATGTCGTGGAGCATGTGTTATTCGTCGGTGGTAGGCGACGTACTGATGGCCGGAGTTAAAGATTATGTACGAGCCACAGTTCATGGTTGATTCGGATTATGGTAGATGTAACCATCACTAAATAACTACTAATGTATCTCTATATGGTATGAGTTGTATCTTTCACATTTTGAGTAAATGTTTAGTATGTATTATTAGATTATTCAATTTCCTTTTGTTGTTTCTAATTGATTGCATGCACATTCCATTCCATCAATGAAAAATAAATGTAATGTAGTGTTTTTCTGCATGTAATCTTCAATAAATCTTTAAGAATGTTCAGTTATATAGATAGAAACTTCACTGGGTTTAGGGTTTACTTGAACTTGTATAGAATACATTTATAACTGAAGTATATGTAAAGACTATGGCACTTTAAGCAGGGGTGTAAATGACAAGTAGCGGCTTGAGAGTTACTCGTGATCGGCTCGGTAAAAAACTCGTACAAGCCGAGCCTTAACGAGCCCGAGTTCGAGCCTGAAATATGACTTGTTTAGTTGTCGAGCCCGAGCTCGAGCCTTACATACAAAGCTCGTTTAGGCTCGCGAACCTAAACGAGCCCAAACAAATGTTATATTATTATTTTTATGTATGCGATTTTGTCCTTTGAAGATGTTTAACTTTAATTAATTATACTGATGAGCCAAGCTTTTGCTCGTTTAAGCTATTGAAAAGAGCTTGAGCTTAGCTTTTAGATCATTTAAAATTATTTTTAAATTACCTCGAGCCGAGCTCGGGCATAGTCAAGCCTGAGCTAGGCTCGGCTCGTTTACACCCCTAATTTAAGTAATGTGAAACACTACCACTTTAATTGTTAACCCTTTTAAATACAAACTCATATCATCTAATATGATCAAAGAAGTTAACCACATCAACATTTTTGTGCACCTAGAATGTCACTTTATGGATGCACGAAGCTTTAACGAGTTTAATCAATTCATCTCATCTGAAAATGAGTCCGAAAATACAAGCTCAATTGAATAAATCAACTTATAGGGTTAAATTATCAGATATTGTGTTATATCTAGTAGGCCCACTTTATATATGTTTTAGAATACAGATAAAGCCCATACTAAAAGAAAACAAAAGTATTTCTAGTAGGCCAACTTTAAAATATGTTTTAGAATAAAGATAAAGTCCTAGTTTTCTAAAGGCTGAGAAATCCTAAAGGCTAAAACTGATCAGAAAAAGAAAGAAAGAAAGAAAAGAAGAAGAAGAATGGAGGAATCTTTGACCAGTTTATGAATTCATCACATTTCAAAAAAAAAAAAAAAAAAGTCCACAAACAAAGCCCAAATCGATAAGTCAACTTATGTTGTTGACTTGTTGGGTTAAATTTGCACGTATTGGGTTATATATCAATGAAGACCACTTTAAAATTTAGAATTCTTAACTAAAAATAAAGTCGTATATTTTTCTTTTTTTTTATAGTAAAATAAGTCCGTAACTCTTTTTTAATAAAGAGTTTTGTTGGTTGAAAAAGTTTGAAGCTTTTAGGTTACGAGAAAAAAGCTCCATATTGAAACGGTACTAGTACTAGCTTTTAAAAAAAACTCATACTAGCTATAAGTTTTTAATGAGTAAAATGACACAAGTACCTATTCTATCATAAAAAAACATGCATATAAGCTTTTAGTTATGCCCATTTTGGTCTAAAGCTCCAGCTACTCTGCCAAACACCTAAATATATTTAAAAGCTACAACTACCAGCTTCCAGCCATGGCTAGTTTTGCCAAACATGCGCATTACAGAGGCTGAAATTGATTTGATGACTTCCATTAAACAAGAAAAATGCACAAAGCTCAAACTAGTTTGATCAATTCGTCACATTTAAATAAATTGCGAGGTGCACAATTTGATTGATTTTTTTATGAATGAGGTTCCAAATGGGCAATACCCCTTAGCTAGTGTTTGGGGACATCGCCCCTAGCTGGTTGAGCCTAGGTGCCATGTTAGCTTGGGAAATTTTTATGTAATAAAATTGCTTCATTAAAAATGTGTTAGAAAATTTATTTTCTATGAAATTACATTTTATTTTACGGATAGAATTTTGGCTCTAAAATTCAAGCAGTTTAAAATACAAGAACAAGTTAACTGCAGGCGACTTCTACCCATGCAACCTTGAATTCGAATTCCCTCAATTTGGTCAACCTCTCTAGTTCAAGAATCACACAGATCACATACTTGTTCTTGCATATCATTGTTTGACTTTTATACGATTGGAAAATTTGAGCGAGTCATTGAATTGTTTCGGTCCGAAAGTGTTATTCACAAGTATCAGATTATCCAAGTGCTATTTCACAAATTTCCTTAATAAGTTTTTCAACTACTTGGGCATGGCGAACTTTTAAACTATTTTGCCATGTCATCTTTTTAGCAAAGTTTATTGTTTTACTTATTTGTGATCAATAGGATAATCAATCAAGTAATTTTTGATAAAATGTTGTTACAACAAAATTTAGAGGCTAAATATCGACGTTTTACAGGTACAAAAGCAAAACAATATGACATATTATTTGTCCTTAATAGTTTGGACCAATATAGTCATATGGGCACACTAATTAAAAGAAAAGTAACATAAAATTCAATCCCATGTATCTGTTTGTTTCTACAAAACTTGTTATATAACTGCTTTCTTTTATTCAATGATTTTAGACTTGCAAATATTAATTACATACTTTCAATTTCAAGCTATACTTCATGTCTTCATAAAATCATCATATAAAGCCTATAGAAAGATCATTAATATTGAACAAGTTTATGTTTAATCTACTACCCACATAGTTGAATGCCAAGGGGTATGATACAAGATTAATATTCTTGTCCAGACCAAAGATTATGTTTGTTTTTATGTTGTGTACCTCGTATATGCATACAATAGTGCCTAATCTTTGTCTAATATATGTTTTATTATTTTGTTATTATTGCTACATGTTTTATTTCCTTCAATTAAGTATGCGAGTCGGTGGTTGTTACCCATGTTCAACCATGCTAGTTATGGTAGAATTTAGGGGTAATGGTTCATTGTAATCCTTATTTAAGTACCTCCGTCAAACATGTGGTATGCAAGATATGCAACTAGACTAACCATGAAACTAATTTTTGTTGTTTTAGTAGTTGTTTTGGGTTTTGGGCCACTATACATGAATATACAAACTATATTTATATATACTAGGTTAATCACGTCAGTAAAAATTTAACACTAAACATGTAAGTTAAACCATAAGCCGCTAAACGAGATAGGGGCTGTTTGTTTATGCTCTGAATGGTTCATTCAGAGCTTTGCCTCTGAATCGGTCAGAGCCATGATTGTTTGTTTCACTAAAACACTAAGCTCTGAATGGTTTCATTCAGACTGAACCATTCAGCAATCCACACTCTCTGAATGAACATCACTGAACAAGAAGACATGTATACCCCTAAGTACCTTCCTCCCTGACGCCGACCAGCACAACCCTCATCCGCTCCGACGCCGGCCACCACAACCACCCCACTCTCTGCTCCTCCGCCGGCCACCACAACCCTCCTCCGCCGCCGTCGACGCCACCTCTCCTCCTTTCCTTTCTTTTCTCTGGAACACTATCTCTCTTTCTTTTCTTTATTTGGATGGTATAAATGGTGGGTATATTTCTGTTCCAATAGAAAAAAAGGGAATGGGGAAGTGGTGAAGTAGTGAACTGGTGATGAAGGACTGAAAGGATTGATTGGTGATGAAGGATTGTTGAAGGGATTAAAAAGAAATGCAGAGAGAAAGAGATAAACAAACATTTTGGTCAAATGGGGTGGGTGGGTGGGGGAATGGGAAAGAACGTTTAATAAAAAGAGAAGAAAAAAGAGATGGGTAGGTGGGGGTGGGGTAAAATAGTCATTTAACATAGTTATTCAGATGTACAACCAAACACCACTTAATGGTTCAGCATCTTACTGGTTCAGAGCCTCTTATCCATTCAGACCTCTTACTGGTTCAGCACTTATTGGTTCAGCACTTGCCAAACAGCCCCATAGTCTTTAACTAGACAATTTGCTTATCATCTCATTGTCTCCATCCCCCCCCCCCCTAAGACAAGTCGGTCACCTTCCACTCTCACTTTCATCATTCTATCTACTTATCACCTCATTGGTCACAAACTCACAACCTCAATCCCATCATTGTCCACAACATTGTCATTCATAACAATATTATGCTATAAAATGGACTATTTTTACGTCATAAAAACCTCCGACCTAACATTACCACTCTTCACAATTTTAATCTAGATGACACACTAGACAGTCTAGCTCTCTAAATTGACTGCCGCTCGTTCAGAAATTTAATACTCTAAAAATGCTCGTTTGATTTTTGGCTCAGTTTAGTTTGTAAACAAACCAAAAGCCCGCTCAGTTTTGACAAGCTTGTGATCAACCCTATTCCAGCTGAGTCCACAATCAATTTAAGTTAAAAAAATCTATTTATTGAGTTTCATACCCATCGGTTTAGGGGCGGGACACTCCACAACAAGGGCTAGGCGGTTAGGGTTATTGTGCGACAACACCACCTCCACCCTCTCGACAACCCTCAAAATCTAAGTAGCTCAGCAATAGATAACCGTTCAACAAAAACAAGATTTAAAGGCTGTTTGGTTGATTAAGTACTGAATCATTAAGATGGTCTGAATGGTTAAGAGCTGAATCATTCAGCATCCCTTATTAGCTTAATGGTTCAACACTTAATCATTCCATTCAGATGCTGAAAGCCTGAAACAAATAGTCTGAATGCTGAATGATTTAGACCTGAATGGTTAAGAGGCTGATTAAGAGGCTACCAAACAACCCCTCACAATTGATTAAGACTAATGTACTTAACCTAGAGTGCCCGTTTCCGAATAACCGTGTTCCGGGTTTCATACCGAATATTAACCACCCAAATAACAACACAGTACAGTACCGATTATTATTTAACATTTGTTCAAATTCATTCACATCACCAAAACCAATCCGGTAACCACCCACGCCGGAAATAAAAATGTCCGGCGTTCCCTCCTCAGCCACCTGCCACTGCACCGCCTCTCCTTCCGCCGCTTTCTCTCTCCTCCGTCACTTACCCACCACCTCCTTCCGTCACCGTCACCGTCACAATAACCAACTACCATCACTCTCTCTATCCATCTCAACAACAAAACCCTACATCACTCTAAAACCACCTAGGGTTTCCAAACCAGACCAACAACCATCTGAAACAATCGATTGTGTTGGAACAGGATCCGACGTGGAATGCGTATATCCATCAGATGGAACAACAGGTGAGTATGAAATAAGTGAGACTGAAACGACGTCGTTGAATGATATTATTTGGGAATGGACGTTGTTAATTTCGCCGTTTTTCTTTTGGGGAACGGCTATGGTGGCGATGAAGGAGGTTTTGCCTAAAATGGGACCGTTGTTTGTGTCGTCGTTTCGATTGGTTCCGTCTGGTTTGTTGTTAGTTGCGTTTGCTGCGTCTCGTGGGAGGAAGATGCCTGATGGAGTGAATGCTTGGGTTTCTATTGCTTTGTTTGCGATTGTTGATGCTACTTGTTTTCAGGTTAGTATGATTGATTGATTGTTGTTAAAGTTTTAGGATTGTGTTAGGATTGAGCATATTACGTGGTTTGGTGTAAACTGACCTACGTACGTGAATGGCAGCTAGCTTAGGTTGTGCAAACTTGGGTCCTGTTCGGTTAGGTTATTAGCATTAACTGAAACGGAAGTTATCGGTTAATCTATTTTTTTAACTAATCGGTTCGGTTTATTCTGTTAATTTGTTGGTTTTCTGTTTGGTAATTAGTATTAGCCGAAACGGAAGTCATCGGGTTAATCTATTTTATTAACTAGTTGGTTCTGTTTATTCAGTTAATTTGTCAATTTTTGGTTCATTAGTAACGGTTAATAACTGGTACCAAGCTTGGTCTAAGTTTTTTACTTAGAGCTGCATGAAATGGAGGAGGTATAAGTATAAGTATAAGAAATGGATTTATAAATGCATGAAATGGATGTCTAAATACATGAGACGAATCACGAATGTGTAATTACATTATGAAACATGAAATACACGAAATGGAGCCATGGAGGTATGAAAGCTAGAATTATATCAGAACATAAATGGTTTGGTTCCGTTAATTTCGGTTACGGTTAATCTTTCCTGAAAGTTATACTCTAGTTAAGTTGTGACACAGGGGGCAGTGTCTGATTGATCATGCTGTTCATGTCAGGATTAATCAGGTTGACAACGAGGACTATTGGGGCGGGTTTAATTAATATATAGAGTTAACCGCAATTTGCATCCCTATGGTTTAGAGGTGGAAGCACTTTGTACCCATATTTGAAACTTGTCGCACTTTGAGCCACTGTGCTTTTTTTTCATTGTAATTTGCGTCCCTGTGGTTTAGACCATAGTCACCTAAATCGCGGTACGCTCCGGTACGGGTACGCGGTACGAATACGCAATTCGCTAGGCTAGACGAATTCGGTACGGAAGGGGGTAGGCTCATTTCGGTACGCCACCGGTACGGTGTACCATATAGTCCGGT
This sequence comes from Ambrosia x helenae, assembly GCA_030844895.1. Lineage (NCBI taxonomy): Eukaryota > Viridiplantae > Streptophyta > Magnoliopsida > Asterales > Asteraceae > Ambrosia > Ambrosia x helenae. The sequence continues at coordinate 18,428 of JAUTDX010004206.1, read as the reverse complement.
TCGATATACCTACTTTAAATTTTAAAATTTAAAATAATTGTATGTCTAATCCCTTATCTATGTTATATACTATATATTTATATATGTATACTAAACTTAGTAACATGTTTGTGCAGTTTGTGCAGTTGGTGTTGTACCAACATGTACAAGTTCATCCTCTCTTGCAATACTATTTTATAATAATTGTTTTACACGTGTTTTGACTACCTTCAACCCTTTCCACACTCTCCACCTATTACCTATTGGTTACTTCTCACCTTTTAACCTCACACACTCTCTCTCTTTATCTCATTCCAAGCAAACTCTCAGTCTTCTCTCCTTACCCTCTATCTTGTCTCTTCTTCTCTCTCTCAAATACTAGAAGCTTTGTCTTCTATCCATCCATTTTAGGCGGCCACTGTAGAAGTTACCTCTAATCGGCCATAGAAGAGAGAAGGCCGATCATCTTCATCTTCTTCGGTGACGACCATGGTACGATTAAGTGGAAAATCTAATAAATTTGTGACCCAAATCTTATGAATTCGTGAATTTCTCATCAATTGCAACGAATTACACTACCATTAAAACGCGAATTGATGCTTTGATGGATCGACGTATTGCCGGCGTATGGTTCGACGTACCGCCGGCGAACGGTACGATGGCGAATTCCGATCCGGTACGAAACGTACCAATTCGCAATTCGTGGCTTCTGGAGCGATTTATGTGACTATGGTTTAGACTTTGCACCCATATTTGAAACCTGTCGCAGTTTGAGCCACTATGCTTTTTTTTCATTGCACTTTGAGCCACTGTGCTTTTTTTTTCATTGCACTTTGAGCCACTGTGTTTTTTTTTTCATTGCACTTTGAGCCACTACGTTAATTTGTCGTCTAAATGGACGTTAAACACCACCACCACAGCTTCGCCACCAACCACTATTTTGCTTAAGGAACTCGATCCGAGGCTGCAGTTTCCTCTACTGGCTAACGCTAAACAGACTCAGAAACACAAGTATGACTTTAAATATCTCCTGGTCCGTTAAATCACTAAAGGATCGGAAGAAGTTGACATGACTAGCGTAGTGGTCGACACTGTAAGCTAGGATGAAAAGGAAATTTAAACAAAATAGTCGTTGGTGGCGAAGCTGTGATGGTGGTGTTTAACGTCCATTTAGACGACAAAACAACGTAGTGGCTTAAAGTGCAATGAAAAAAAAAACCATAGTGGCTCAAAGTGCAATGGAAAAAAGCACAGTGGCTCAAATTGCGACAGGTTTCAAATACGGGTGCAAAGTGTCTCCACCTCTAAACCACAGGGACGCAAATTGCAATGAAAAAAAGCATAGTGGCTCAAAGTGCGACAAGTTTCAAATATGGGTGCAAAGTGTCTCCACCTCTAAACCACAGGGACTCAAATTGCAGTTAACTCTAATATATAACTAGGACCGTGTTTAGTTTCTTAGTCACCATGTTAGAAACCCTAATCCTTTGTTATTTATATCCCTTGTAATCTTGAACTGCTATGAGCTAATAAAGAAGAAATACCTAATTTCAGCCATGAGCGTAGGATTCAGGCCGAATCCGAACCACGTAAATTCTTGTGTGCCAAATCTGAATTATGTATTATGTAAGAAGTAACAAAAGAATGACAGGTAAAGTATATTAGAAGTTATACTATCATTTGATAATTTTTATGTTGCCGTTAAATAAAATCTGCCAAATAAGTTATCTAGCCACTACATAGTTAGATAGTCATAGATTGAAGCAGGTTCTCTAAATGCTTTGAAGTTTCAATATTTGGAAAAACATTGCTATTAGTACGCCCCTTTATGTTTGCATGTTGGTCGAAATCAATTGCTTTCACATAAATAAGTTCAGATGGTAACATGGGTGGGTAGTTCTAAGTTCTAACTTGTTATTTTTTTACAGTAAAATGGTAAATTCCAGTTTTTTTTAAGGCATCCAAATTGGAAATTGTGCAAATTTGATGGAGTGGAGGGAATAACAGTTTCTCTTTTCCAGATTCTTATAATAAATTAAACGAATGGTACCAGTCAAACATTCTCATCAGCATGAAAGTAAAGGCAACTGTTTGAATTTACATGGGGTGTTTAGGGAGTTTGATTATGTTTGTTGATGCGTTGCAGGGTTTTCTAGCAAAAGGATTGGAGAAAACGTCGGCTGGCCTTGGCAGTGTATGTTCACTACGCCTGAATTTCTTTGCATTTATTTGATTAATGTTATTATTTTTTGTCAAGGGTAAGAAGTTCAGAGACAAATGCTTACTTTCGTGAAATTAGACATAACTAGTGTTCCTCATATGAATCTAGCAATTGCTGTATTTGTTCCTCGACATCTTTCTATACTATCTTATTTGTCAGCTCACTTCGTTATTTCAAATATACTGTCGGTTTAAGGTATGCTAGATGAATTAAGCATAAATGTGTTAATACATGCTTTAAGTTACTGATGTGCTATTGCAGGTTATAATTGATTCACAACCTTTGACGGTTGCTGTTCTCGCTTCCTTGCTATTTGGTGAATCAATTAGTTTAGTTGGAATTGCGGGTCTGGTTCTTGGTGTTGTAGGCCTTGCACTTCTAGAGGTATGTTGATATTGAAACTTCTCAATCTCTATGCATCATTTTTTTCTTCAATTTAACCTTGTTTTGTCTAGCCAAAACTATGATATGCTACATCAAACTTTTGTTTCTTCACTATTTGTTATATATGTGCCTTTGACTGCCATGTTATTTTTTTCATCTCTTACTTGATTGTTGGTACTTGGTAGTTTTATTTTATGTATACCCAGTTTTTTTTTTTTTTTTCTGTTTAGAGCCGGGGTCTCCTTGGAAGCAGCCTCTCTATCCCTAGGGATTGGGGTAAGGTCTGCCTACATCCCACCCTCCCCAGACCCTACCAATAGTATTTCTATTTGTGGGATTTACTGGGTATGGTTGTTGTTGTTGTTGTTGTTGTTGTACTATTTTTTCGACTCTACTTTAGGCTTAAGGAGTTATGGCAGGGGATGTTTGGTTGTGCATTTAACTATGTTGGTGGAATTTGATGCCTCAACAATCAGCTTTTCCAATTCAGATAAACTGATTATGATATATTTTTTTTATGCGGGGTTATTTTTATTTTATTATTTAAATTTGGATAATCGAGTAACGAGTTGCTGTAAGAAGACTAAGGGTATGTTTGGCAAAACTAGCTGTTGGCTGGAAGCTGGAGGCTGGTGGCCGGAGGCTGGTAGCTGTAGCTTTTAAATGTATTTTGGTGTTTGGCAGAGCAGCTGGAGCTTTTAATAAAATGTATAAAATGACCAAAATGTGCATAATTAAAAGCTTGTAAGGAAAGTTTTTATTTTATTTTTATAATAGAATGGGTATTTGTGTCATTTACTCATTAAAAGCTTGTATCTAGTAGGAGCTTTTTCTTAAACGCTAGTACTAGCAGCTTTTCAATATGAGCTTTTTCTCTAACCTAAAAGCTTCAAGCTCCTTCCACCAAACAAGGCTTTTTATTGAGTATAGCTTTTTCTTAAAAGCTTGAAGCTCATACAAACTCTTTGCCAAACATACCCTAAGACTAATTATTGAAACATGCAAAACTACCTTAGTGTCCATAGCTTTAAGCAACTAATTATATGACGTGTGATTTTGATTTTCTAAGTTGTAATAAGTAATCACTAATAATCAGTTTATCCAAAGAGCCTGTTAATGTTCTAGTCTGGATTAATTTTGGATAACAGAATTGGTGAATTGGTTGTTGTTGCAGCTGCCTGCTATATCATTTGATGAGAATAACTTCTCATTATGGGGGAGTGGTGAATGGTGGATGCTTCTTGCAGCTCAAAGCATGGCGGTTGGTACGGTCATGGTCCGATGGGTTTCTAAATACTCAGATCCTGTTATGGCTACTGGATGGGTTAGTAACACTTAACAAACTGATGCACTTATTTCAAGTAATATTAAACTCAACTTAAGGTTTTTAGAAAGATTAATCTAATTGTGCTATATGTTACTTGGTAACCTCTTAGTTTTCATTCTAACACACACACACACACTCTAAGAATACAGATTTACAGCAGAAAGAAGGGCTGACAGTTTTTACATGTTAAGTTTTCTGGTCGCTTTGGTTTCCTCTTGTTTTTATCACCTATTCACCCATATTAGACAGCACCCTTTGCCCATGAAAATTGCAATGTAATAAAAGGAATAGGAAACCAAAGATAGGAATCTTGTAGATCTAGGTCAATATTAATATTCTGTTTGGCTTTATTCGTAGTTTCTTATAACTGTACAAATGTTCTTGGTATTTTCAAGAACATCTTCAAATGTTTTTGGTATATTCAAGAGAAGTGTTCTTGATATCCATCTTGATGCTCTTGAAACACCAACATTTGGTTAATGACCTTTAATTATCGATTAACATAGTTTTTGGATTCACTCTTAATTTTTGTTAACTGTACTAATATTTTTGGTATTTTCAAGAACATCTTCAAGTGTTTTTTTTGGCACATTCAAGAACATTATCAAGTGTTCTCGATGTCCACCTTGATGCTCTTAAAACACCAGAAACACCTGCCATATACCACTGTACCAGACATTACCATCTACAACAAATTCAAAAATGCCTTCAGATGTAATGGAAAACAAGTTATAAAAAATTCCAAATTAAATTTGAAAACACACATAACACACACACACACACACAAATGAAGCACACACACCTTACACACTGATACCATCTCGAAGTTAGAAAACATGATTCGAAGCTACCAGCAGATATTGAACACATACGTTTCAGATTGTGGGATTGACGTTAGTCGATGACACTGAGGCAGTGTATTTGACTGTCACAGACTCACAGAGTCACAGGTGCAGACAATGGGGCAATGGAGTTGACAATGGTAGGACGGGAGGGTGGTCAGAGGTGAAAGGAAGAGTAGGATACTAAATGTTTTGACAATGGTGAAATTGGGATCTGTTCTGATTATAATATGAAATAAATTGTTTGAGTTTAGTTTGGATTAAAATATTACAATGAGTTTATATTCTGTTGATGTTTGTCAAAATGAATTCAAATTTAAATTATTGGATTATAGGCACTTTCACCATTACCAGATCATGAATTTGTTAGTAATTGAATTTTTGTTTAACCAATTACATGCCCATGTTTGATAGTCGTACATGTAATTAGTTCAGCAAATATCGCAAGATAAAAGGGACTCGGGAACAGTGTTTTGTTCACTGTTTTGTATGTAGCTTGCTTGTTGGTTAATAAGATTACCTTCCCTTTAATATCTCTGCAGCACATGGTTCTTGGTGGGATTCCATTGGCAGCATTGTCATATCTTGGTCATGATCCTGCTCTCAGTGGGGGACTTAACGAGTTAACAGCAAATGACGTTTTCGCCCTGCTGTATACATCTGTGTTCGGCAGCGCTATCAGCTATGGCTTATACTTCTACAATGCTACAAAAGGTCATCATTATTTGATCATGTTTATTTAATTATGTCTAGCTTATGTATTTCATATATCAACATTTTTTGTTCTTGATATTTCCCAGGTAGCTTGACAAAGCTTAGCTCTCTGACCTTTCTAACTCCGATGTTTGCTTCGGTTTTTGGGTAAGTTGATTTTTTGTTTGAGCCAAGTTTCAACTTGTTCATGGAAACTATTAATAATTATAATCATATATTGGGTTTGTTTTCTTATCTTGATTTACAGTTTCCTCTATCTTGGCGAGACTTTCTCACCAATTCAACTAACCGGAGCCGTGGTAACTGTTGCTGCCATATATATGGTTAACTACAAGAATGCTGTTGAATGAAACATATTGTTGTTTTGAAGATAACGCCATTCGATCTTTCAAATACTCTCAAATTCTCAATCCGTCACCTTTTATAGGGATTAAAAGGGTGTTGAATACAGATCCCTACAGGTATGTATATAATCATGGTTCTTGTATTATAAGCCGATTTCCCATGTTACTTAGATATACATATTAATGTAAATTAGTGGAAATTGCCCTGCGCGATGTGGCTGGAAACATGTATGTATTACAAAATAAAAAAGTTTATTTACAATGATATTTGGTTTAATTACCACAAAAATTGTCTTTCAAAAGGATATCAACAGTCAACACATGTTTTACATCGACGAAAACCATAAAAATGCATACCGATACCGGTATCGATGTTGTTCGGCCAGTGTCGATTTGTTACGGTATCATACTCGATATAGTTTATGATATAAAAAATACTTTATTTTGAATGCAACTCCGTTTTCAATAAAATCTATATCATAATGTTTACAAAAAGAATTATATGGTAAGGATAACGAAACCGAAAATGAGTAAAAAATACAATTCAAACACCGTAATGATTATATCAGTACAATATTGGTTTGATACCGGTGGTCCAAAAATAACGGAAAATTCCGAAACCGATAACTATAAAAATGAATACCGGTATTGATGTTCGGCTGGTCTCGGTTTGGTATGTTTGACAAAAAAAAAATTGTCCACAAATGATGTGCATATTTACAGATGCATAATACAAATGTGCTATGGTTAATACAATTTATGTCAGAGCAACAATGGAAACTGAGTGAACACTTGTACCACCGGCCCTATGCTCTTGCTCCTATTGGCATTCTTGCTCTCTTCAGCAACAGCAGAAAGACTGTTGTCCATCGTCTCATAGCTGTCTTATATAACCTCGTTGGGTTTCTCCATCTGTCCTCTAAACACAATGGACGTGTGTTGTTGAAACTGAGGTCAGCCACAACCCCCATATTCAAGCACGCCTTGCTAACGCATTCCGGAAAAGCAAACTTTCATGTGATGGTGGACTATGACTGTTGATTATTGTTTCTAGGTTCATGTCCAGGTCCCATGGTGTCCTCGAGGTTCTTTTAACGTTGTCTTGATGGGCAGATCTAGCAGCATTGTCATCAAATCTCGACCAGTGGTTTCCATCTATGTTCAGCCTCTCGGGTGCTGCTTTCCTGCTGCTGCTGTCGTCTTTGCTCTTGGCTTTGACTCTCAGTTCAAACCCGAAGGGTTTGTCCTAACCCTGCTTCACATGCATCCTCTTCACTGCACCAAAAATCACATGTTGGACACCTGCGTTCTTACTCTTACTAGTTGCTGGAACTAAAACCATCTTGGCTGCTATATGCTTGTTCTCTAACCTAATGCTACTGGTGCCAGTGACTATGACGGTGGTTCAGTACATCAACTATAGTCTATAGTATTGTTTCATATTAGTATTAGCAATCTTGTTCTCCAAAACCATTTTGGTTGCTATATGCTTGTTAGGGAATGATTGGTACAGTATGCACAAAAGAAGAAACAGAAGAAGGTATTTACAAATCATTCGTAACTATAGTATTGCTCAATTGTGGATTAAGTACAGTTACAACAAACTATCTGTTATGGCAGTTACTATTTACAATTGTGAATCTATACTTTAGAACTTTGCTCCCTCATAGTTCCTACCGTTAACAAGTTCCTGCTGATATCAATAACAGGTTCCTTTTTTTTTGAACGGCCAACAAACTTTTATTAATAGCACCATAAGCCAACAACTAGTTGACCCACAACAAACAGAGTACACCAAAAGAAAGCCAGCCATAACATACAGACACAAACATTAAACCCCATGTTTTGTACATCAAAGTTACACTAAACATCCCAGGTAAGACCTTGCAACTTCGCCCGATGCCTCAGCCTCAAAAATCCGAGGCCTTTAATCTCCGCAATATACTTGAAAGAGACACCTGCTGGTATAACACTTTGACCATAGCCCTCAATAACAGGTTCCTACTGACCATATCACTGACAATAGTTTGGAAACCTTAACTGAAATTCCAACAAGAATTCCCATGTGGTCCATCCTTCCCGTTGTACCAACACTTTGACCATAGCTCTCCTCATTCCATGTTTAATCAACTGCCTATCCAAAATAGCAGTTTGTTTCAAGGTATCTTGGTTGCTTTGGGACAGGAACAACATTGCTGTCGGATCACCCAATTGCCCACATCATCTGGAATACAAGATGGTAAGCAACCTCTCCACTATTAGAAAGGGACCATGGTATTTTGATGAAAATTTTGTGTACTTGCCATTCGTCATAGTTGACTTGCCACTTTTAGTAGGCTTGTTGTACTACTTCTAATGTTCTTTCAGTTTGATTAGCAAAGTGTTTCATACAGTTTTGCGCACAATTGAGTGTGTGTTTCAGTAACTGGCTGGTGGTTGAGTTGGAGTGTAAGTTGGTCTAGATGATACACCATAGTAACTTGCTGCACTCCGTGGTTCAACACTAGATACAAATGCATTTTGTGGTGCAACACTCTCGCCTCCACTTGGAATAGACGAAGATGAAGAAGAAGCATAATACAACTCCGGATTATGTGGAATCTGAGATCTTTTCGCCTTTCGTCTTTCCTCCATTTCTTTATTCTCCAACCTCTGAACGAATTCCTTGATGATCCAATATGGAAAAGAATCCCTCTCTCTCTCATTACTTCAACGTGTTGACTCCAGTAAGATGGTAGTGCATCTGCAAACTTCTCAACAACTTCAGACATTTGATAAACAATTTCATAGTTAGATAATTCAGAAAGCAAATGAAAGAATCTAGAAGTAAGTTCTTTCAAACTCTTTCTTCAACTCTTAGTCTTCTAGTTTTCTCATTTCCTTCATTCCTGCTCTTTAACGCATCCCAAAGTTGTTTTGAAGTTGCACACGGTCCAAATTGATGAAGTAAATTAGTTGTTAAAGCTTGAGATAGCTGAGAATATGCTTTCTTTTCAGCTGCGTACTTCTTCTTTTCATCATTTTTTCAAATCATCCAGTGCGACTGGTGTGTTAGAGTTTTCAATTACAGGTGCCACATAACCTTTCATAATCATCTGCCATGCCTCACCACCATCCAATCCTAATCTTTCAAGATGGATTTTAAACCTCCTTTGCCATGAATGATATTCGATCATGTCTAACATCTTTGGTGGCCTATTCCCATTTCCGGTAGACAAATCATTCACCAAAGTTGTAATAGCATTGGTTGTTTGGCTTTACAGTACTGCAGCTACACCCCAATAATCTGTAGCTTGTGTAGGTTGTCTAACAATGGGTTGAGTTGGTCCCGACACGGCCCAGTAGTTTGGAATCTGTTGTAGTTGTGGATTGTTACCCCTTTCAGCTGCAACGGCCCAAGGATTGACTGGTGTTTGCTGTCCATAATGATCAAAAATTTGAAATTTGAAAATTTTGAAATTCAAAAATCTTGGTTCGAACTAACATGGGTCCGAATGGAACTTTTGGATCTGGTTCGACCTTGCTGTTAGTTCGAATGAAAGAGTAACAAACTTGTTTGACCTTGAAAAATTGTAACTTCTTGGTTCGACCTCTCAAACAGTACGAATGAAAACTCAGACACTTGGTTCGACCTAGAATAGAGTTAATTCGACCTTGAATGAAATTGGTTCGACCTGACCCATGACAAAAATCAATTTTTCTTCAATATATCATCATATTTGATCAGATTTTCTCAAAAGTTGATGGATTTCAATGAAAATTGTTAAGTTTTGATTCGGATTGAAAATAGAACAAGTTTTGTGAAAGAATTTTTTATTTTAACCATGAAATCTAGTTCAAATCAATCAAAACCCATTGTTTTTCAAGGTTCATGCAAAACAGCAAAAATTTTGATGATTTTGATAAAAAAAATCTGAACAATTTGTATCAATTTGCAGTCGTGTGATTGAGCACAAGCTCTGATACCACTTTGTAGGATCGGATTTTGACAAAGACACAATGATATCACACGAGTTTTAGTAGATCAGGTGCGGAAACCCTAATCCACATGCAGAATGATACAAATCGAAATCAGAACACGTTAAGACACATTTTCAATACGTTTTCTATTAATATTATCAATGATAAAGCTTACAATACGAATATAATAGAAAACAGACTTTTCACAGACTCTCTGGACACACACACTTAACACACACTTGATAATGACCAACTATTCAACTTGTAAAACAAGCAAACCTATATATAAACATCTCATTCTACCCCTGTTTGGTATGAATGGATTCATTCGACCCATCAAGGTTACGAACCAAAAAAATAAAACTTAGTTTTCTTCATTCGACCTTCAGAATTCATATTCGACCTCACGATAGCTCGAATGGACCTTGAATCTTCACAAAATCTTTATATCTTCCCATATTGTCTTGTAATCCGATAGCGACAGCCACAATATGCACTTACAATATTATGATACCGGTACAAAACATTCTTTGAGTCACCGTTGTTTTATGTATAAACGTAAGAATTAATATGTTTAATCAATTAATCTTTATCATAAGAAAATAGAAAAATATATTAATAAAATTTTAGTAACAACAAATAATTAATGTGGATACATTACCGCATAATCTATACTATACTATATTATAAAGCATAGGGGAAGGATACCAGAGAAATTTAAGTAAGTACAACCTTTATTGATTATAGTACAATGCTTGTTGAACTCATTTAGGAGGTAGAATTGTCTTTCTGCATAAATATTAAATTGTTAAAGAAATTAGTTTAAACATAAATATAAAATTGATGAGGAAATTAACATTGGTATTTAAGTAAGGAAGACAAGAGTAAATAGGTTATGGCTTCTATGAAATTTACAAAACTATTACTACAACCATTTATTGTTAATAATGTTTTTTAACGTTGAATACGTATGGTTTAAACGTTGAGAATATGAAACATTTTTGGGTAATCAAAATCTTAATTTGTTATCAAGCTATTAAATAATTTTAATAATTGAGACCTAATTTAAACAATTGTTGAACACTCACACTCATATGATCATGAATAGAAGAACCACCACCAGCCCACTCCTTCATCGGCATCACACCAAACCACTATCACTATTAGCCCTGTCGTGCTCATCATTACGACAAGGTAACTACTAACCTTGATTTTTGTTGTCGACCGCTTTTTTGTAACAATCAAAATTTTGTTTTTCGGATAAAAAATACTTAAGCAATAATTGTCATTTATACAGGAACACAATGTGAACATGCACGGTGTTGATCGAGCTTGACCATCCACACCACCTGAATGGGATCGTGTGTCTACTCCCCCACGTAGTGGTTGTTCAGATAAGCCAGTTTTATCTGAAGATCATTTACATGATATGTCTATTTAGGTAATCAAAGAGTATTGCAGGTACCATCTACTACTTTCATTGTTGGGATTTATGAGTTTATGCTCTCATAAATGTATACGAGTAAACAAATACATCATGAGTCACAATATGCAGATAAGATTTGTAATATTTTTATTGGTTGAGTATAGTTATTTTGTTTCAATGCCAAAGACGAAAAAGAAGTTGCTTTGTGCATCAAAGATCTGAACTTATCCATCAATGATATCTATTTAGGTCACTGATTCTTTCGAGAGGAAAGACATGGATCAGGATTCTCTTGCTAAACTTCTTGAAATAAAGCAAAAGATCATCACTAATACTTCTCATCAATCTCACTAATTCTCAAGAAAGCATCCTAACTCAAGACTTCCTTCTTAGAGGGTAAATAATAGCCATGATGTTGCTCTTGATCAGGGCCGGCCCTAGGGGTGGGCGACCCGCACCCCCGGCCAAGGCGCGTTTTCCCCTAGGGCCTAATTTTTTATTTTTCCCTTTTATATTTTTTTTATATATAAATATAAAGAATAAAAAATACAACAAAGATATGATATGGTCTAATGGTTAGTTTGGTGTGCCTCTAGTTTCCATGCGCTGATTCGATTCCCTCTGTCGCATTTAGCCTTTCAATTCCTTTTAGATGTTTTCCACGCTAGCTTTGTTTTTTTTAGTTTGTTTTTCAATATCATCTTATTATTATTATTATTATTATCATCTCCTAGAAGTAGGTAGAGCTACTTAAATGTAAATACCGACAACTACCTATCGTTATAAACTTTAAAAAAATGTATTTATTAATATTTTATTTATAACGTTTTTGCGGCTTTCTTTAACTAAATTTAAACTCAAAATAACAACATGATTTTAGAATTAATAAAGTTTGAGAAAATATGTATTCCTTAAAAGATTAAGATATGTATATTAAATTGTCATTGCGTCACGCGTTGTGCGGTAAACCTCCAGGTTGTTTACCGTTTAATATAGAGATTACCAAAACTGGCCGAGTTCCTGCTTACCGCAACGTGCGAAATTTGTTTCGTTAGGGTTGTAAGGGCCTTTTTTCCAACTCGTACAAGGCACTTTAATCTTTAGGACCGGCTCTGCTCTTGATTAACACAACATTTGTCTGATTGTATTTTTAACCGTAAACTTTTATTACATATACAATAACTTTTAAACTAAAAGTCATCATGTATTCTTGTTTGACAATTATTTTGGTTTTGCTAATGACCGAGTCAGTCAAGAATGAGACGATGCGTATCTCATTTATTTGAGTTTAATATCATATGTAGGCCTGTAAACGAACCGAACGTTCATGAACTGTTAGGCAGGAAGTTCGTTTAATTAAACGAACGAACATGAACACACGTTGTGTTTGTTCATTTATGTTCGTTTATTTTTGTTCGTTTAATTAAACTTAACTTTATTTTTATTGTTTATTTACTTTTGTTAAGTAACCTTAATTCATATGTTCTAAAAACTTAACCCTAACCCTAACATCCTAAACATATCACTTATCAGCCGCTCTCCACACTTCACATCCGCTCTCCACCCTAACCCTAACGTTCATTTATGTTCATGAATCATTATTAACTTGTTTTTGTTTGTGTTCGTTTATATTCGTTTGTGTTCGTTTATATTCATTTGTGTTAGTTTATATTGATCATTTGTGTTCATTTATGTTCATGAACTGCTCGTCTAGGTTTAAATGAACAAACCTAAACGAACACGAACAAGACAAATTTCTTAATGAACGAACACGAACACAAAAATGTGTTCGATTATGTGTTCGTGTTCGGTTAAAGTTAGATGAACAAACACGAACTCGTCTGTGTTCATGTTCGTTTACAGGTCTAATCATATGATTTGTGAGGACATGTGTAGTGTCATATAAATCATCTCCAAAATAGATTCTATATTTAAATACATATATGAGGCCAAATTTTTTTAAGTTTATATTATGTTTTGGACCGGTTTGTGTGTAGATTTAGGAAGGTGAACAACTGTGAATAGTTTACTGAGGCCTTTACGATCAATAGAACTAATCGTTCGTTGGTAGTCTTTCTAGTTAGCGTACAGAAAGAAAAAAAGTGATTGACAACATGGTATTTAAACATAAGATATTATATTTTGGTGTGTCAATTGGTACTAGGTAATCATAACAACAGAAAGGGAAAATAGTACATGTTGGTAACATGCTTAAAAAAATAATGGAAACATCACAAAGAAGCTGAGGAGCACGTGAGACAGAGAGATATAGAGAGAGAGTGTGTGTGTAAGTGAGTGTGTGAGGGAGGTAGTGCTATTAAAACCATTACCTCTCATACATACATACATACATACTCATCTTCACACACAAAAAGAATATGATGATGATGAACCAGCACCATCGATATCCGACGACGTTGTATGGTTTTCTGAAACTTAATAACAATCAGAACAATGCTCGTCTAGGTTTAAATGAACGAACCTAAACGAACACGAACAAGACAAATTTCTTAATGAACGAACACGAACACAAAAATGTGTTCAATTATGTGTTCGTGTTCGGTTAAAGTTAGATGAACAAACACGAACTCGCCTGTGTTCATGTTCGTTTACAGGTCTAATCATATGATTTGTGAGGACATGTGTAGTGTCATATAAATCATCTCAAAAATAGATTCTATATTTAAATACATATATGAGGCCAAATTTTTTTAAGTTTATATTATGTTTTGGACCGGTTTGTGTGTAGATTTAGGAAGGTGAACAACTGTGAATAGTTTATAGAAGCCTTTACGATCAATAGAACTAATCGTTCTTTGGTAGTCTTTCTAGTTAGCGTACAGAAAGAAAAAAAGTAATTGACAACATGGTATTTAAACATAAGATATTATATTTTGGTGTGTCAATTGGTACTAGGTAATCATAACAGCAGAAAGGGAAAATAGTACATATTGGTAACATTCTTAAAAAAAATAATGGAAACATCACAAAGAAGTTGAGGAGCACGTGAGACAGAGAGAGATAGAGATAGAGAGTGTGTGTAAGTGAGTGTGTGAGGGAGTAGTGCTATTAAAACCATTACCTCTCATACATACATACATACTCATCTTCACACACTAAAAGAATATGATGATGATGAACGAGCACCATCGATATCCGACGACGTTGTATGGTTTTCTGAAACTTAATAACAATCAGAACAATGCTCGTCTAGGTTTAAATGAACGAACCTAAACGAACACGAACAAGACAAATTTCTAAATGAACGAACACGAACACAAAAATGTCTTCGATTATGTGTTCGTGTTCGGTTAAAGTTAGATGAACAAACACGAACTCGTCTGTGTTCATGTTCGTTTATTGGTCTGATCATATGATTTATGAGGACATGTGTAGTGTCATATAAATCATCTCCAAAATAGATTCTATATTTAAATACATATATGAGGCCAAATTTTTTTAAGTTTATATTATGTTTTGGACCGGTTTGTGTGTAGATTTAGGAAGGTGAACAACTGTGAATAGTTTACTGAGGCCTTTACGATCAATAGAACTAATCGTTCGTTGGTAGTCTTTCTAGTTAGCGTACAGAAAGAAAAAAAAGTGATTGACAACATAGTATTTAAACATAAGATATTATATTTTGGTGTGTCAATTGGTACTAGGTAATCATAACAGCAGAAAGGGAAAATAGTACATGTTGGTAACATGCTTAAAAAAAATAATGGAAACATCACAAAGAAGTTGAGGAGCACGTGAGACAGAGAGAGATAGAGAGAGAGAGTGTGTGTGTAAGTGAGTGTGTGAGGGAGGTAGTGCTATTAAAACCATTACCTCTCATACATACATACATACTCATCTTCACACACAAAAAGAATATGATGATGATGAACTAGCACCATCGATATCCGATGACGTTGTATGGTTTTCTGAAACTTAATAACAATCAGAACAATGCTCGTATAGGTTTAAATGAACGAACCTAAACGAACACGAACAAGACAAATTTCTTAATGAACGAACACGAACACAAAAAAGTGTTCGATTATGTGTTTGTGGTCGGTTAAAGTTAGATGAACAAACACGAACTCGTCTGTGTTCATGTTCGTTTACAGGTCTAATCATATGATTTGTGAGGACATGTGTAGTGTCATATAAATCATCTCCAAAATAGATTCTATATTTAAATACATATATGAGGCCAAATTTTTTAAGTTTATATTATGTTTTGGACCGGTTTGTGTGTAGATTTAGGAAGGTGAACAACTGTGAATACTTTACTGAGGCCTTTACGATCAATATAACTAATCGTTCGTTGGTAGTCTTTCTAGTTAGCGTACAGAAAGAAAAAAAAAGTGATTGACAACATGGTAATTAAACATAAGATATTATATTTTGGTGTGTCAATTGGTACTAGGTAATCATAACAGCAGAAAGGGAAAATAGTTCATGTTGGTAACATGCTTAAAAAAATAATGGAAACATCACAGAGAAGCTGAGGAGCACGTGAGACAGAGAGAGATAGAGAGAGAGAGAGAGTGTGTGTGTAAGTGAGTGTGTGAGGGAGGTAGTGCTATTAAAACCATTACCTTCTTATACATACATACATACTCATCTTCACACATAAAAAGAATATGATTATGATGAACCAGCACCATCGATATCCGACGACGTTGTATGGTTTTCTGAAACTTAATAACATTCAGAACTATGCTCGTCTAGGTTTAAATGAACGAACCTAAACGAACACGAACAAGACAAATTTCTTAATGAACGAACACGAACACAAAAATGTGTTCGATTATGTGTTCGTGTTCGGTTAAAGTTAGATGAACAAACACGAACTCGTCCGTGTTCATGTTCGTTTACAGGTCTAATCATATGATTTGTGAGGACATGTGTAGTGTCATATAAATCATCTCCAAAATAGATTCTATATTTAAATACATATATGAGGCCAATTTTTTTTTTAAGTTTATATTATGTTTTGGACCGGTTTGTGTGTAGATTTAGGAAGGTGAACAACTGTGAATAGTTTACTGAGGCCTTTACGATCAATAGAACTAATCGTTCTTTGGTAGTCTTTCTAGTTAGCGTACAGAAAGAAAAAAAAAGTGATTGACAACATGGTATTTAAACATAAGATATTATATTTTGGTGTGTCAATTGGTACTAGGTAATCATAACAACAGAAAGGGAAAATAGTACATGTTGGTAACATGCTTAAAATAAATAATGGAAACATCACAAAGAAGCTGAGGAGCACGTGAGACAGAGAGAGATAGAGAGAGAGAGTGTGTGTGTAAGTGAGTGTGTGAGGGAGGTAGTGCTATTAAAACCATTACCTCTTATACATACATACATACTCATCTTCACACACAAAAAGAATATGATGATGATGAACGAGCACCATCGATATCCGACGACGTTGTATGGTTTTCTGAAACTTAATAACAATCAGAACAATGCTCGTCTAGGTTTAAATGAACGAACCTAAACGAACACGAACAAGACAAATTTCTTAATGAACGAACACGAACACAAAAATGTGTTCGATTATGTGTTCGTTTTCGGTTAAAGTTAAATTAAAAAACACGAACTCGTCTGTGTTCATGTTCGTTTACAGGTCTAATCATATGATTTGTGAGGACATGTGTAGTGTCATATAAATCATCTCCAAAATAGATTCTATATTTAAATACACATATGAGGCCAAATTTTTTTAAGTTTATATTATGTTTGGACCGGTTTGTGTGTCGATTTAGGAAGGTGAACAACTGTGAATAGTTTACTGAGGCCTTTACGATCAATAGAACTAATCGTTCGTTGGTAGTCTTTCTAGTTAGCGTACAGAAAGAAAAAAAAGTGATTGGCAACATGGTATTTAAACATAAGATATTATATTTTGGTGTGTCAATTGGTAATAGGTAATCATAACAGCAGAAAGGGAAAATAGTACATGTTGGTAACATGCTTAAAAAAAAATAATGGAAACATCACAAAGAAGCTGAGGAGCACGTGAAACAGAGATAGATAGAGGAGAGAGAGAGTGTGTGTGTAAGACTGTAAGTGAGTGTATGAGGGAGGTAGTGCTATTAAAACCATTACCTCTCATACATACATACATACATACATACATACATACATACATACATACATACATACATACATACATACATACATACATACATACTCATCTTCACACCACAAAAAGAATATGATGATGAACCAGCACCATCGATATCCGACGACGTGTATGGTTTTCTGAAACTTAATAACAATCAAACAATGCCTTGAAACTGTGACAACCAGTAAATTCCGATCAACGTCCGATATAGTTTTAACCATAATTGAGATTGCGGAATAATTATTTTTTTATAAATACTGTCATTTATTAAGTTTCGAAAGTCAACAGATCGTTTAAATGAAGGAAAACGCAACCGAAGTAACTAAACGCGATTTTAACGGTGTTCTGAAAGAACGTATTGGATGTCGAAAATAATATTTATCATTGCTCGGTTTAGTTATAATTAAAAACCGATCAAACCAACTAGTTTTTGTGATAAGTCATGAACCTTAAATATAAACCAAGAACGTTTACGTTTCAAACCAGTTTTATACGCGATTACAACCTACCTAACCCAAACCCTACATATAAATGCAAACACAACCCCCTCTTCCTCTCATTTTTTGTTCAGCCGCCAGCTTCATCACCAAAGAAAACCCTCTCCATATCTCATCTCTCTAACCCTCTCCTCTCTATTAACATCTCTCTCCCTACTCGATATCCCCTTCTCTTTTCTGTTAGAAACGACCGACCACCAATGGCCAGAAGCGATACAGATTCAAAGAAGATAGGGTCGGGTTAAGAGTTTTGGGCCTTTGGTGGCCGCATACGGCAATGGAGGTGGTGTATTGGTGGTTTGCAGCGTTGGCTATGGTGGTGGTTGTTTGCAGCCCGATGGTGATGGTTTATGTGTTCTTTTTCGGTTAAAGTTAAATGAAAAAACACGAACTCGTCTGTGTTCATGTTCGTTTACAGGTCTAATCAAATGATTTGTGAGGACATGTGTATGTCATATAAATCATCTCCAAAATAGATTCTATATTTAAATACATATATGAGGCCAAATTTTTTTAAGTTTATATTATGTTTGGACCGGTTTGTGTGTCGATTTAGGAAGGTGAACAACTGTGAATAGTTTACTGAGGCCTTTTACGATCAATAGAA
>JAUTDX010004205.1:0-42319 GCA_030844895.1 Ambrosia x helenae | reverse complement strand
ACCTGTCCATGGAATCTGGATTACCATCGTTGATCATGCTTAACTATGGAGTTCTGTTATAATACACTTAAAATGTTTTGGTGATATTTTAGGACGCACGTTCCTTATGAACTCATGAAGCTGTGATATCTTCTATCCATGAATGATGTGGGATTTGCGTGTTACAACTGCAATCTCTTATTATTAATATTGTTTTTGTTTTCCTATTTAACTTGTGACTTACCAATGCAGAAAAACAGCTTTGATGTTGCACTCTGCAGATTTTTTGCGTGACAAATACAGTCTAGCTGCGGTATGTAATGGCAAATTCTATCTTCTAGCTTCATTATGTCTTATATGAACATTAATGATTCTATTTTTTTTTCGGACTATTAAGGTTACAAATGATATATTTACAAAAGAGGATGGTGAGTTTTTAGTTAAAAATGGAGCGCTCCCTGAGGAAAGGATACGCGCTGTGGGAGACGGGTGGCTGCCCACATGCTGCAATTAGGGAAGATATTAGCATTAATCTTGGTCCACTTGAGGAGCTTTCTAATTTGTATAAAGCAGATATACTTCTCTGTGAATCTGGAGGAGGTAACTAACATCCTGAGTATGCCTTTGTTTGATTTAGGGGTTGTTTAGATCTGCGTTATAAAATGTGATCATCTGATTATGTGATTTGAAGTCGCAGCCATCAGTTTTTTTACCAAGATTGCCTATTTACTATTGATCTAGTGTTGTGAGTTTCTGGGTAACGGTTTCTCATGGTTGCCAAAAAAAAAGATTGTCTTTTTTGCATTTTCGGCTATCTTATCTACTAGAATGGTAAATTAATCAAGAATTGCCAAGCACTAACAAGTTCATTTCAACGTCAATATTTGATTATGAATTAGTGAATATGCTTGTTATTAAATATTAAGTTATTTTGTATGATTTTTGTGGTTGCAGATAATTTAGCTGCCAATTTCAGTGGGAACTGGCTGAGTACATAATCTACATCATAGATGTTTCTGGTGGTGATAAAATTCCAAGAAAAGGAGGGCCAGGCATAACACAAGCTGACCTTCTTGTGAGTATCTTGATGTCTTATAGCGTTTAAAATGCATCTATTTTTTTGTTGTTGTTAAATTACAATATGTTGAAATGTATATGATATTTATTAATTTATGTGTACATTCAGGTTAAAATAAGACGGACCTTGCAGCAGCAGTCGGGGCTGATTTGGCAGTCATGGAGCGGGATGCGCTTCGAATGCGCGATGGCGGGCCATTTGTATTTGCTCAGGTTTGTTTGTTATAACGAGTCTTGATACACAAATTGCATTCATTGTTTTGGGTATATTGTGATTTTGAAATTTAAATTTTATTTTCTGTTTGATTTGAACTTTCAGGGTGAAACATGGAGTTGGCGTGAAGAAATAGTACACAACATTTTGCAGGCATGGGAAGCAGCAACTGGGACTAAACGCCGTTGAGCTGTTTTAACTTTGGTTATGGCGTCACCATTACTATTATTTCTAATTAGTTACTTCGTTACGTGTACTTTGAGAGTAATGGAACACATTAGGGTGAATTTTAAATCGAATAAAAGGCGCCGTTTGACCTTTCCAACTATTGTATTTGGTTATTGTCCTGGTGCTATTGATCGTCGGAATATGTCAAACAAATACACACGCTGGTTACAAAATGCGCGCTACGAGGTGTGAGTGTTCAAAAAATATCGGTCTCTCAGTGTAATTACTGTTCAAATATGTCGCAGATATACACACGTGTTGGTTATAAAAACGCGCGCCTTAAAGGCATGAGACAATAAGGAAACATCTCATATGGTGATGTTTGGTTTCTTTTTAGTTGTCCATTAAATTTCCACCTTGCGCCGAGGGGAGGTCCACCTTGCGCCCAGCTGACGTCTTATTTTTGGTTGGGAAAGTGGGAAACAATGCATGTGTTGATCTTACCGGGGTGTCCCCTCTTGTTGGGCTTCGAGATAGTGGTTTGTGCCGGGCAAGCGGTCATGAGAGCTGAATCCAAGAAAGTGGAAAAGCATGCTAAAGCATGTGAGGATAATCAGCATGTTTTCGTTCCCTTGGCCTTCGACACGTTTCGGTCCTTGGCACCGGAGGGCGGTGCGGTTTTTTGGCTCGGGTTCAACGAGTAGTGCATAGCAACTTTTCCACCCCCCAAGGGCGGGTTTTGTTTTTAGCAGATTGGGATTTTCTATTCAAAAAGGGGTGGCGGCGCAGCTTGTTGCCCGCCTACCTACCATCCTTATGTAATTTGCCTTTTCTTGTCAATGGAAATTAATTTAACTGGTCAAAAAAAAAAAAAAAATTCTACATATAATTTTTTTTTTTATATTACATTGGATGTAAAAAAGTATATATGAAGTTAGAAAATGTTATGTCCAACTAATTTATAGATACTTTGTGCATGGGGCGCTTTGCATACACAAGCTCGCGCCTTGTTTTTTTAAGAATCTAAAAATTAAGGCGCAAGCATACACCTTTTAAACCAAGATGCACGCACAAAATTACATCGCATACACAAACACTAGTAAAGAAAGTCAAATAAAAATGCTGTCTATCATAACCATCATCCAAAACTAAAATAAGGAAAATAATAGTAACATGAAAGTGACCCTTAAAATGTAAAATTTTATCCCGTTACAATTCAAACTAAGATTATCGATCAAATCTTCAACTCGACTTGCTATCAATCAACCGATAAACGGTTTAAATCATTGATATTTAAGGTAAATTATTGAATCTTCAAGCTTTTTAAGGTAGACCCAAGCAGAGAAACTTTATCAGGAGAAATATGCTTGTAATCTTTCTCCAATGCTGCAGCTGCTAATCCTGATATCTCCTTGTCCTCATTGTTCTTCCCTTAGTCAGCTGTCCAATAGCAGAAGTGCACTACACCCACAAACACAAAAGATCAAATATAACCCCTTGTTAACAAGCAAATAGAGGTGTTGATTTCACCCCTTTTGAACAAAAAATAAAAGTCTCAGTTTTGGATGTATATTATTGTTTACGGGTCAAAACACCAACATAATAAAAAAGATAACTGGTCAAATGGCTCGTTTGAGTTAAGTGGGTCAAATGGCTCAAATGGGTTGAAGGAAATCATATATAAACATTCTTAATGACAAATACGCCCCTGATTTATAAAACTGTACAGTTCTCAAATATTTATCAAATCCTTTTCCAACTTGAGAAAATAATATTTAAAACTCAAGAACACAGCGTAAAAATGTATTCAAATGCTTACAACATTCTAAATTATCATATCAGAATGATAATGTATTGTATAATTATAATATATATATATATATATATATATAGAAAGACACTTCAATAGTATAGTTTTATGTTTTCTTGATTTGACCACAACTATTTATTATTCGTTATTATTGGCCACACAATTGAAGAATATTGGCCCAACCTATTTGAAGAAAATTGCTAACGTAATAGAAGATTATTGGCCCACGTAATTGACGAAAATTGCTAGATAGCGGTACGACAATGTTATTTTTAATGTCCACCAAACTTCTAACGACACGAGCGTCCCAAAGCAAAGCGCGGGTAACTAAAACACTAGTTATATTCAATTCAAGAAATGAGCAACAAAGTGCTTGTGGGAAAAAATAAAAACTACTCGCTATGACATGAACATAGTTCTAGCCATTATTACCCAACCCGCACATCTTGCAACCTCTTGCAAGTATAAACAGAATGTTAACTCACCAAGCAAATTCCGTAAAGTGCCCTTGTGTTTTTCCCTCCTGTTAATTCTAATGGTTGAGGCATAATACTTCTTAGCCGTCTGAATATTTTCTAGTCCACCGATTGTGTAAAGCACCTATTTCCCCACATTACAATCAACATATGTTAGAAAAAAAAAAGATAGCTTTAGATTTGCATTTCACCAAAAGTGACAAACAAAAATATAACAAAATACTTTTTTGGGTCATTTAATCTACAATCCATTAAGAAAACAGAGTTTGACAAACACTAGAAACATTGGATTATAAATTGTATTTACCCAACAAAAAAAGTCATAATATCAAATATACCATTTTCTACAATATGACATTTATACCCATCCCTTAAAACTTGCATCAGGATAAGAGAATTTGGAGTAGAAAAGCGCACAAAAGTGACATGGTCTAAAACTGAGGCACGAAGCGCCAAGAGCAAAGGTGCACTGCTTTTAGTACCCAGGATGCAAATAATTACATAATTTTTTATATCTTTCCTATATGTTTCTAGCATCATTCACCCAATGTATATGTTTTAATACAGAAATTTACATACATGTAGAACCTGAAAAGCAAGTTGTGCAACAAACTGCAGCACAAAAATATGGGAAATACATGAGGCGCAAGCCTCAGGCACACTCTTTGAAAAGAGCAGCTTCAGCCTTGTTGCACCTTGCGCCTAGGCACGCTTTTCTTATAACCATGGTATAATGGGTCAACTTTTTTGGTTGTCAATTTGATTTTATGTTTTCACGGGTATATATGAAATTGCTTGCTAATATGTGCTTTTAAAGGCATTTGCAACTCATATATGCAAGAATAAAACTGATGATCTATAGAAAGATTTTTTTTTAGAACACCGATACACATACACACTCACAGTCCCTAATTCTACACCACCGAAATACCCACGTAGGATTTGAACCCTCACCACTTGTTTGAAGGGAATTCACCGATGTCATTGGGCCAGATGCCACTTGGCATAGAAAGATTTATTCAGTACACAAATTCACAATATATACTTACATCAGCATAAGCCAGGTGATGCTGTGGAATCATTGGTTGAGATAGGATTAGCTCCTCATAGCAGAAAGCCGCTTGTTTATACCTAAACACAGAAACAAGATTACAATTCCAAACCACAAACCAAACGATAATAAATTTAATAAAATACTGCATGAGTTTAAAATCCACAAAAGGAATAGGAACAAGCAGATATGTGAGAAAAGATAAGGAGTGCTCACATTTGCAATGAAACATATATTTCAGCAAGTTCTCTCCAGGCATCATGATCTGCCATAAATCTGGGAAAGGGTAAACATCAATTGACCTTATCACACTTCAGTGAAAATAAGATGATTTGGATGTGTGTTTTGAAAGTGAATAATCAGCTGTAACAAAACAGCCGGTTCAAGGTTCCAAAACAGGGGACACACTGGTGTACCGCCAAGACTGAATCTGAAACCGAACTGTATAAATCTCAAACCGGCCAGCCGACTTGTTTCGGTTTGTTCGGTCTCAACGGTTTATGAAAACCCCTAAGCATTGGATGTTTTACATATTCGAAAAATTATATTTATTTAAGGAACTAATAAATACCAGGGATAGTGCACACATAGGTAACACAAGTATTCAAAATGTATAATTTCGATTTCATTTGTGCCCGCTCCAGACAATCTAAACACCCCCTGATAATGTTTTTAATAAGTTTCTTACATCTCAAGATACTTGTTGAGCCCGTCAATGGCGCCTAAGATATCTCCACGTGCCTTTGCCATGGCTACCTCCTCATATTAATAACCTGTAAGTATGTTTAAAAATTTAGAACAAATACATCTCAATTGGTTTCATTCTTGGTATGCACCAAGGCAATAGGGTCCCAAGAGCCAAGTTACGAGGCAAGAGGCAAAGGAGCGATCATGTGCTAAAATTTAGATTGTAATTTGTAAAAGCCCTATAGATGATTAAACATATTTATAACATCTACATACAACCTTAAAAGCTATATGTAAAACGTAAAATAAGCACAAAATCTTCCCATGTACAAGAGGCGCTCCCGAGTCACGCGCCACATGCAATTTTGACCAGTGCCTCATATACAACCATAGCCTCAAGCAGTCAGAAGGGATGAAACCTCTCAACTAAGTGCGCCCGCGTCTATGCGATGTTTTAAAACTAAGGTTTCCTTCTTTTTTCTATTAAATACTGAAAAGTGGTTTGATTATTGATGTATGTAACACAAGTATGAGAACAAAGAATCTCACTTGATCAAGTGGATTATCTTCTAGAAGGCTTGAATAAGCCTTTTCAGCCTCAGCCCATGACCCTTTGCTTCAAGCAACATTGCTTCTAACCTACCTGCAATAAAAGGTTATTAGTGGGACGTTATGAAGACTTAAATCATAGAGAGTGTCAAGTTTTTTGAAAACCAGAAGCCATTAACAGAAAAATGTCATCAGAGTACTCGAGACGGCATTTGCAACACATTTATGGGTAAATGAACTGACCCCGATTAAGCTCGTGAATCTTCTTATTATATAAACTAAATTAAAATTACAAAATGATAGTTTTTGTAATGATATCTAAAAACATTAACTACTTATATTAAACGAAGAAAAAACAAAAAAGTGTTGTGGGTTGGCCCAACATGACCTTTTCTGACCTGCTTCCATCTCATTCATACAACATTTACCACTTCAAACAGAACGATATTGGCTGAATTTAAGGTCATTGTGGTATACGTTAATTCCATTAAAGTTGTCCTCTAGTAAAAGTACTACAGATACATCAAGTTGATATATATACATATGTGTGTATGCATTACTCACCAACTCGCTTGCTATCTGGAAACTTCTTCTGTAAGACCTTTATGCAATCCTGCAAATGTTGCGAAACGATAAAAATAAATAAACCAATATAGTTTAGCAGAAGGATAAATATTGCATGACGAGAAAGCTACCTTTGCAACTTCAAGGCATTGGCAGTCCAAAGCAGCAATAGCTACCTGCTCATATAGAGTCCACTCTGCAAATTAAAAAGAATAAAAAAAAAAGATGTCATTTATCAAGGGTGCCACATAAAACTCGAGTGATAAACCATAACATATAGTTTCGATATATAACAATTACTCTATAAATTCAATTAGAAGCATCTGGCATGAATAAGGATTACATATAAATATCCTCAAAAACAGTCATGCTTCATTTATTTTGTTTATTTGATAATTTATGCCTGAAATCAAATGTTGGAAGTACAGCTTCCAGTTACAACTTACATGTTGTATTGAGTGATAATAGTGTTTAACAGCAATTCAAAATCACCTTTATACTGCAAACAGATTGGATTTAACTATGAAAATTCCAAGAAAATAAAGAACATTTTCTAAGTTCATGATACTCTGTAAGTCGCCGCTACTCTCAAGCTCTTTCTTACAACTAGAAGCTGCGCCTCTCTCATTTGTCTTACATATCAACCTAGAGCTATTCAAAATTTATGGATCCCTTTGTTGTTTTTACATACAAATCTCCTACATACCCTAATTTTGACCCAAAACTACATGAGGCACACCCCTCTCTCTTGATGCTTTTTCCTGAGCGTCTCACACCCTTTTTAAACCAGCCCCTTCGTATTTTCATTACCTTTACAATTTTTACTCTTACTATTGTTATTTTAACTGTTCTTATTGTCATCACCATTTTATATTTTAACTGATGATAATGTGTAATCTATTGTCTATATGGAAGTGTTGCTTATGTATCGGTTTAAATATCCATAAACAATAATCTACAAAATACCCCAACCTTCCATGCCATGGGTTTGTTTTAGAAACTTGTAAACCAACAGTCAAATCTTCATTAATGAGTAGTGTTTATACGCGTACTACATGCAGAAGTAGAAATTGTTTACTTTCCCTACTAAAATATAGCAAACAATCATTAATTCGATAGCCTACAAACTTAACATCTACAAAAAACAAAATTGTATAACAATATTCCGTTTCTTTGTCACAATTCGCAAGTAACAATCAACATGTTCATACTTCAATTGCACTTAAATTTTCTAAAACAAACTGAAAACAGGAAAACAAAATCAATCAAATTCAACCTACAAACTATCGAAAGTTAATTAATTAAGTGATCACAGTTCATCAATATGGAAGCACTAAAACAAACAAATTGAAAACTAAAAGCTATAAAATAAACAAAATTTCAATTGAAAACACAAAAACCCAATCAATGACCTACCAAACGTACAAAAACTGATAATCTAAGTGATATATTTTATAGAAAATAATAAAAAAAACCTCAATTCATAATTAAACCAACTAAAAATTGTTTGTATTGATTCATACTACATAAACAAGCAACAGTCATATTCATATAAAACAAACTCATCACAATTCATCAATCAATCATTCAAAAAGCATGAACCTTTACAAATTCAAGATTAACCAAAACCCATCAAGAATTAACAAGAAAAAAACAACAAATTACCATCTGGGCCAAGAGCAGAGCGTTTCTTGGAGTCATTTAAAAGGTTAACCCATGTTTTAGAACCTTATCTGAACGGCGAACCTTGAGCTTACGAACAAGAGAGAGATAGTCCCAAGCACCACCACCACCGTTTTCCACTTGGGTCTCCAGTTGTTGCAACTGTGATTGCTCTGTTTTAGTCACCATCTTGTTTCTGATCTGTAGATTCAATTGAGATCGGAAGGTATTATTATTATTTATGCCGGCTTTCTGATATTTTGGACTTCGAATAGGATCGGGCCAAATTCGATCCACTTTATAAATAAATAGTTTGTATATCCAAAAAAAATTCGGTTAAACAAACAGTGATACAATATGTGTTATGATGTAAAATAGAGTAGGCTTTGCAATTCAAAACGGAATAGCGACGCAACTTGTTCCGTCCTTACCCATTATTCAGATGTAAACTTGACTTTTTTTTAAATTAAAATAGTAAAGACCTTTTAACAAAAAAAAAATATAATATAAGAAAACAATAATTGTAATATGTGAATAAAAATAAAAATATATATTAAAGAGAGTATGTATGTTTGGATGAGGAGTAAAGGCAGAAGCAATCATTGCAGAGCGTGCTCCCGGCGGTGGTCTTCAAGGTGTATCTTTTTTAGAAACGATTGGTACATTACATTTACAGCTTCATTTAGTGTAAAGAATTCATTGGAAACTTGTGTATCACACAGGTTATAACATTTTTTTTTTGTTTATTATTAGGTTAGAAAATTAATATTACATAAAGTTGGATCAATAAATATTAAATAGTTTTTATTAAGCAAAAATATAAAAACAATTAGTTAAAAAAATAAATATTAAATAAATAAGATATTAACATGAAATTATGATTTAATAATATTATTTTATATAAGAGGAAATTTAGATAATCATAAAAATTTTATTTATTATATAGTAAACTAATGATAAACATAAAAATAAAGATAAAGATTATAAATTAATAAAGATTGGGTTAATTAGGTTCTTTATAACCTTTTTTTGCGGATTTTAAGGGTGGGATGGTCTTACCAAGTGCTATGTGTCCTCATCCCAATCGCTTTATTATATATAGATATAGATAATTATAATAATATACAAATTTACATAAATGTACTTTTATGTTTAATCAAAATTGCAGGTTTCAACTTTTAAATTTAAAATGTGCGCAAATTAACCTTTTACTTTTTTTTCTTGTAGTTTTAACTTTTAGCACAAACCCTATTTAGTTTTCTTGTTATATCCCCTCATATGCAGGTGATGTGAGGGCATATTTGTCTTTTTACCATAAAACCCACCCTTTCCCTTTCTTCCCCCACTATCATTTCTAATGTCACCCTCCACCGTCATAACAACCATCAACCACATAATCATTGGTAAATACGTGATTCTCAAACGATTCTTTTTACCCAATCCTAAACCCAAAATGGAAGGGAACAGAACCCTTATATTTCGATAAGCAGAAGTCGAACCAAAACACAATTGTCGCCACATTCAACAAAGTATTCCCCAAACTCATAACACCTAAAATGAAAACTATTGTAAAACCGAGTTTAAAAATACAATTACCCCAATTTCAACTAAAATTCATTATGAAAGGCGTCATGAAAAGTGAAATTTTGAATGGAAAGTGGTTGCGGGGTAACCTATGGTTTTTCTGGTGGTAATAGGTGGTGCTAGTTGTAGCGGTGAAGTCGAGTGATGGGTGGGTTATGTAGACGGTAAAGGGGGTTATTAGAAATAGGAGTCCAATTATTGATTAATTAATGTGACTATCAAAGTACGGTCCAAAGAGTTACACTTTGGATTACGAACAAAGAAATATTATTTAATCATGGAATATTATTAATCACAAATAACTTCATTGTGGAAATAAATATTTGGAGAAATATTTATTGAACAGATTATTTTGAACAATCAGTGATGATTGTTTGGAGAAACAATTATTCAGGATGTAGATTAATTAGTTGGAATTATTAGTTAGATCATTTAAGCGTTAAACGAGGGAATAATTATTATTTTGATAATAACTGTAAAAGGCGTTGAGTGATTAAATATTCGTTATTTGATATCGGCAATAATAATTTTGATAATAATTGTAAAAAGGCGTTGAATGATCAAATATTCATTATTTGATATCGGCAGTAATAAGATAATTATTATTGGATAATAATTATAAATGTAGATTGAGTATCGGATAATAAATATCTTGGATATGTGGTCTTGTCGTTTAATGGTTAAATGGTTATAGGTTTTATATAAGATAATAAGACATAAAGTTTATATATGATTAATAGTTAATTATATAAAACTAAAGGTGAGAATGATTAATAGTTACTCATACAAGGTCAAATCCTTGGGGAGCAATTGAAAATGAGAGGGACTAGAATGTAAATGAGATGATTATATAATCATCATCGACAACCGTTGCCGCCGCTACGCCTTGATTTCCAAAGTTGGTAAGATTTTGTGACTGGTGGAATTGACTAAACATTTGGATCATTTGCGATTGGAGTTGAGGACTGGTCATTATCGCATTAAATTGTTTCTACATATACATATATCAAATTGGTCAGAGAGAAGAGAGCGAGAGAGAGAGTTGTTGTGAGAAAAGAGGGAAAGGTTAAGCAGGGAGGGAAAATAGAAGGTGAAGTCGGGTAGGTGAAATTTTCGAGCAATAGTGGCGACAGTTGTCGCTATTATTGTCACCGCTATTAGTATCCGTACGATGAATCTCGGCCCTTGGTCTCCTGACCAATCAACAGTTAGGATTGCTCTGATTTGGTTAGGTATGGATTAAGGAATTAGCGGTGACACCTAGGCGGGTCGCTGCTAATAGTTAAATTTCTTGTAGTGATCCGATTGGTACATATCACAACGCTGGCCAAAAGCGTCACAAACAAACCCCTCCTCCGTTTTACTCCACCACTGCCATCACCATCCATGACCACAACCGAATCCAAAATCCAGGTTCGATCTCACACGAAACAAGATGAAATCACACAAGAAACTATAACGAGGAATTACCTTATCGTGTTGTGATGATGTACCTCACGATCAAAAACTGCTCCCAGTTCAATACCTTAGTTTGCACCTATCTTTTCGCTCAATTCTCTCTCTCTCTTCCTTTCTTGTTATTTTTTGTTGTCACACACTAGGATCATGGTTACAACAAGTGAGGACAATTAGATGAGGGTGGAAAAGGTGACTTGGTTATTTTAGTGACAAATAAAGTTAGGGTTTTTAGAGAGCAAGAGAGGGGGATTAAGAGGTTGAGGTGACTATGGCGACGACTATGGAGTGGTTGTGGTTGTTGATGTGGTGTGATGGTGGATGTGGTGTGATGGTGGATGTGGTGTGGTGGCAGAGGTGGTAGAATATAAAATGGTTTTGTAGTAGTGGCGTTGTGTTTGGGAGGAAAACAAGTGGTAGCATCTAGATGATGGTGCGGCGGTAGTGGTGGTGACTAGGTGGTTATGAAGTAGTGGCGATGATAGTTTTATGGTGGTGGTTGTGATCTAAACATAGAGGGGGTGTGATTTTGTTGTGATGGTGGTTTTTGTACTACTATGTACATTATATTATGTATATATTAAAATGGAGTTTATCCAGGAATTGATTTACGAAATGCCTGATGATAGATCAAAAGAATACTAACAATAAAATAATATCATCAGTTCATCACTCCATCTAACTTTGTTTCCAAATGGGAGAAACAACGGTAATAGGAATGTTTAAGTTGGAGAGGTCATATGTTCAAAGTTCTAGTACAAATGAATTTTGTTGTTTATAAAAATTATATATATTATTAAAGTTATTAATGAGTTTGAAAATAAGTGTCAAAATTTAAGAGATAAACAGATAAAACTCAAAGGGATATTATTTCTAGAACAAAACTAACAACTTCAGAAATAAAGGAAATAAAAAATACAAAGAAACAATCTAAAAAATCATCTCACAATCCACTCAGTAGATCATTAACATGATAATCTACACCGAATATACTCTCAATCTAAGATCAACAGATAACACCCTCCTGAAATCTAAGACACTTGAGAGAGACGAAGAGAAGACTCTTAAGAGAGTTTTTGTATTGTTAAAAATAACCATCATAATCGAGAAGCCTGATGAAGAACTTTATTAAACAACCAAACATTACCATGACTTAGAGATATTGGGCCAACATAATTAGCAGCACTGTACTTGATCCTTTTATGTCCATCCATGAGCCCATTAGCAGCAGCCCGATCCACAATCTCTTGACCATAGCTTGAGTCCATAGTCCATCAGCAAGCCCACGAATAGCAATAAACCCAAACAACCTCAACATATTTAAAATATAACAAAAATAAGAACATTAATCAAGAGAATAAAATTGGAACTAATCAAGACTTCTTATTTTAACATCCCCTCTCAGTTTTATTCCCAAAATAAACTAACCATATTGAAAGACTTACACATGTATCATGAAGCTGAGGAAATAATCTTTTAGTAAATAGGCTTGGATTTTGTTGAACATGAGACACAACAACTTGTATCCTCCACTTGGAGATATAAGTAATTCACCACCAAGTAAAACCACAAGCCTCTATCCAAACCCACTGATCTCAAATACAGTAATAGCTATGACTACACAAAATACAAATGGTAATGAAGCAACATTGACTTGACTCTAGAACGAACAAGAGATGATTCCCTGATCCTTCAAGAACACCAACAGAGACTTAATAGCATCGGATAAACAAATCGGCACTAAATAAGCCCTAAACACTTTAGGAAGACACAACGTCACCAAAAAAACACTCTAAAGAGAAAATACAATATCAGCAAGCTTCTATTATGTTTAAAAAGATATATGAATATTAAAAATTCCTTTCAACAAAAAAACACTTTCATTATTATTAAAAAGAACCCAAACCAAAGTGCATAGTTCTGTCAAATAAACACAAGACAAGCATTAATTGAAAAAAAACTGCACTATAACCACAAAACGACACGTAAATTTACCTGAACAACTATTTCATTGGTTTGCAACCATTTGTTGATAATAATCGATTCAGTATATATATACTTTTATTAATAACACATGCTATCAGTAAGAAGGAACACCAAACTTAATACAATGATAACTTCAATTAACTAGACTAAAATACAAACCACACTACGCACTGGTTCAATAACACCTAGTGTAGAATGATCCTAGTCGACAACAAAATAGATGTTATAAGAAAATCAGACTGCTTGAAATACAACCCTGCACATTTAATACCAAGGCTATTTCGTCAACAATTTCACATGTAGCAACACATATGGTACGCCATTCAGTTCTAGCTATATGTCGTGAAACCATGGACTGCAATTTTAATTTCCAAGTTTCTTAAGAGATTTCAAGAAATATACAAACACTTCGAATCTGAATATAAAAGACCACCAAGAACTCATACTCTCCTTTAGATCATCAACCCAATAACCTGAGTACAAACCTCACACTACGAACAAACGACCAAGACTCAACCACATGATGAACTAATCTGAACAGTGAGAGAGAGCAGAGAACTTATAAAAAGCTCAAGAGTCAAAATTTTATAGAGACAATCCTAAAGTCTTTAAAGATAATCCTACACAGAAGAATACACATAAGACTGCAACACCTACAAGATGTAAAACACAAAGGGAAACCAACCGGAACCCTTTACAATCTCTTCTTTAATCTCTACACTTCATATCATCAATAAGACGAAAAGACAAACAAAACACTAACAAGATCTAACGGACTTCCTAAATCTACAACTAGTAGATTTCATTCAAGATTCCTAGATCGAGTGCCAATACCAGAGATTACAATAGAAGAGATACATTAATTGAAACACATAGGTTGCCAAATCAGAACAACATGTTCCAATACCAGAATTTACAGCCAAAAATATCTATTTAAATTAGAGAAAACACATGATTTTACAATTAGAAAGATATCCCACAAAGGAGTAAACAAGGCTGCCATAACATTCAAGAATAACCTTGATATTCCAATTGGAAAAAAAACATCAACCACAAGATTCTCCCAATCAAATAAAAAGTTTTTTAAACAAGCCTAATAATAGACTACAAAACACAGCCAAATAAGACATGATTGAACACAAAATCACACGACTTTTTCAATCAGACAAAATTCTCACACGAGAAAATATACAACGCTGTCACATTCAAAATATATTCTTGACAAATACTGTTGGATAAGCACCTGAACCACACAGTTCAACTATCCAGACAACAAGAATATACACACAATGAAAACAGGCCAGACAAAACCATCAAGATACGAGTTTAATTAAAAACAAAATCATCAAGACACGGTCAAACAAAAAAACATCATGACACGATTTAATTAAAACTCATCAAGACAAAAACAACTTATTATGATCACTTCAAATCTCAAGCCTTTCCAACTAGAAAGCCTACATGGTTGCCAAAACATTTAGCAATAATCTTTGATAAAACATGATTTGTAAAAATTTAAGACACACGAACCAGACAATAAATTTTATTATCTAAATTCAAAACCAAGAGACAAGATAACAGTCTCAAAATTTAACAAAAACTCTTTTTACAATAGCTTCAATAGAAGAAAAAATTGTTTAAGAAAGATTACAAAATCACTTATGGACATCGAAAATCTAGCGTGGAACAAGCAGGAAACGTAAAATGCCCATATTAACAGAAACAACTAATGCAAAAGAGAGCAACCAAATCATAAGAACCCATCTATATCATCACTATCCATGATCAAATATAACTAGGATATATAACAGCAAACAATGATTAACTCAACAGATTAGCAATTAGCAGCTAACACAAGTCACAAAGCAAACACTTAGATTATAAGGCGAAACCAAGCCAGTTTTCCCGATCGTTGGTCCGTCACTCTTGGTGCCAACACAGGTCTTAACTTGGGAGCCACCTAAGACCTAGACATGCCACATTTAGTCAAACATACTCAATTAACCACCGGTCCTTCTAACCCGGCCACAGACTTCTAAACAAATTAAAAAAAAACATAAAGTACAGAACATAGGAAAGATCTCACAAATGTTCCTGCCAAGTTAGGGACTCCTTCCAGCAGGTCAAGTTGTGTAACCTTCATTTAGGGTTACAGGAACACGATGCAGAGGCAGCTATATAAGCTTTTGATCCACAAGATTCCAATCGTTCATCAAATAGAAAACCAAAACCAAAATATTTCTTTCTCCTTGAGTAAGTAGAGCCCAGTCTTAGCCTCAAAACCTTGGCCAAATAATTGAACATCAGATCCAAGTATTCTCGGGTTTTCTTTCAGATCTAAACAATAACCGGATAATCTATTAACCAACAACATTAAAACAACCGCGGAATAAACCGCTCGTTCGCTTCAACAAATCCACCAGATCTTTTGATAAGATTACGAATAGACCAGATCCAAGATATTATAAAGGATTCAATATTAATTTCAAGAATATCACAGATAAGATGAACTGAAACAGAATTTGATAAGACCAGATCCACAAACACCGATAAGATCCATATAAAAATTTACCATACTACCATAATCGGATCCATAACTGAGACAATATTCTTTGGCTTATAAAACCCAACAGTAAACAAGATCAGAAACGGCAAAGACTTGTGACGTTTTCTATTGTTAATTTCATCTACTTAAATCAACGGCCTTTGACAACCATTGCTTGTTATAAAAGTTGAACTTGAACGAAAAAACAAGATCTAAGAGAAAAAGATAACAACAAAGACAAATAGCAATAGAACCAGAACAAGAACCCGATCTGTACACGAAGTTCTACACAAGAAAAACCAACACTATTAAAAAACCAAAATATAGTGACAAAGCACTACAAGATCTACGGTTTTAAACATCCAGATCTTGCTAAACAAACAAGAAGATCTACGGATTGTACAACCAGATCTATAACCTTGAAGACCAGATCTATATATACGAGAACAGATCTTCAAAAAAAAAAACGGTAATATACAATAAATAAAAGCGGAAAACCAGAGACCGGGTTTGACTGGAAAATGATCTTTGTCAACCAGCATAAGCTAATAACCACTGGAATTCATACGAACAAGGAAAAGATCTAAAAAGACAAGATCCTCGATCACAACAGAAGATAATATCCAGAACCGAGAGCATATGCTCTGATACCATGTCAGAATTTAAGAGATAAACAGATAAAACTCAAAGGGATATTATTTCTAAAACAAAACTAACAACTTCAGAAATAAAGGAAATAAATACAAAGAAACAATCTAATAAATCATCTCACAATCCACTCAGTAGACATTAACATGATAATCTACACTGAATATACTCTCAATCTAAGATCAGAAGATAACACCCTCGTGAAACCTAAGACACTTGAGAGAGACGAAGAGAAGACTCTTAAGAGAGTTTTTGTATTGTTAAAAATAACCATCATAATCGAGAAGCCTAATGAAGAACTTTATAAAACAGCCAAACATTACCATGACTTAGAGATATTGGGCCGACATAATTAGCAGCACTGTACTTGATTCTTTTATGTCCATCCATGAGCCCATTAGCAGCAGCCCGATCCACAATCTCTTGACCATAGCTTGAGTCCATAGTCCATTAACAAGCCCACGAATAGCAATAAACCAAAATAACCTCAACATATTTAAAATATAACAAAAATGAGGACATTAATCAAGAGAATAAAACTGGAACTAATCAAGACTTCTTATTTTAACAATAAGCCTTTTTAAAATGTGAGTAAAACTAAAATAAGATAAGATAAATTGGTTAACTAAAACATCATAATGTCTAAATTTGATTCAAAGTTTCTTGGTAAAACAAGCTTTGGAGTATACAAATACAAATTAGGATATTAGGATAATGTGAAGCCATGAAAAATCATTGAGAAGAACAATCGAATATGAGAATTAAAGAAGAAACGCTTATTTATTTTGTTTTATAAATCGAGTATATGAGTGTCGGTAGCGTGGTGGTACCTTAACGAACTAAACTGAATTCTACCGAATAATTCTTTTTGATTGATATAAATCATGTGTTGATATTCTTTTGGTCATATCATGATTTTATATATTTATTTTTCATCTTTTGGTTGCTATAACGAGTGCCATACTGTAACGAAACGAACCAATATCGACCAAATTCCCACAACATACCGCAGGGAATCCTCGGCACAACGCACCGATTTTGATATCATTGGTGAATTATAAATTTTTAATACATGGCTTATAAATTTTGTGGTAATGAACATTGTTCATCAAACTATTTGTTAATCTATTTTAAGTGTAGAAGAAACAAGTTTCTCACACTTGATGATTATAGGAATAGATATATTGCTCATTGTTCTTTTTATGTTATATATCAAGTGATGTTATATTAGAAAGACGATTAGACTAAAGTAAAGATAATGAACGGCATATGCTATCAATCATTGAACTTAATGAGTATTAATTTGATGATGTATTGTTAGATATGCTTACATTTATGATAACAAATTATCATACTCGCTCATCTCCAGACCAACTATCTTTCATCTTTGGGCCTTGAGGCCCTTCTTCTCCAAGTAACACAGCAGGGAACATCCGCACAACTTTAATGAAAAGCTTTTTCACCTTTGGTGGCAAATTGTTTGCTATCATCATTAGCTCTTTATCAAATTCATAAGTAATCTTAGGACCCCATCTTCCTGTATAATTCAACCATGGTTCCATACCTAAATGCTTGTAATCAACAAAAACAACATTATAGGTTGATGCAATATCCATCACGTTGTTGCTTATTGCTGTATCATCCCTAGCACCAAACCCTATAAAGTTTTTATCCTTGATAATCAATGATTTACTTGAGTTTTTTAAGATTCGAAGTTCATCACGCAACATTCGTATGTCATTTGGATCAAGGTTTCTAGCTGTGTGTATATGAGAACTTGGAGTAGAGTAATGGGCATGATCATGCAAAGATGCATACACCACTGGTCTTGTTCCATTCATGAATTCAAATGCTCCAGGCGGTAACCATTCTCCCTTAGCATGTTGAGATAGATAGACTGCTTTCAAATATCCATGAAAATTGTCAATCCTTAATGTTATATGTTCCCAATCGCTAACATGCTCCCCTATCTTTCCTAAGTCTATGGTGAATGGACCCAACTGGAACTTCCCTCCCCCGTTGAAAGGGTAATACAACCATATGGCAAGATCAGTGCATGTTCCGCCTAGTGCTTCTTTCACATGTATGTAGTTGACCGCATTAGACAAAAGTCCTTTCTTTACCCTTTCTTTGTTAGGTTGATCTGATGGAAGGTCTAGAAAGGCATCATCTGCTCCACCATTGTTTGGAAGGTTGTCACCATCATTGACCACAGCCGAAACTTGGCCTGCTTGGTGTAGCTCAACACCATTTTGAAAAAACCACAAAACCGAAGATGGAAAGTATTGCTCATCAGGATGGAAATAGACCCATGGAGCATAAGCCTGTATCATTGCTGTAATTTGTGAGGAATCTGGCATAGCAGAATACGGATTATTCTTTACCATCTTTAAACACGCTAACTCGTGTGTATATGAGCCATTTCGTGCCAAAAACGTACCTACTGGAACACTTAGTGCTTTAGTTTTTGGTTTAATACTATGCAAATTTACTATACTAGTACTCCTTTCCATCTTATGTCCCCATATCCATTTGTCTACCTTGGTTAGATCCGTGAAGTCAGATCTTACGCACCTAACCTTGTCAAGTGAGGGTTTTTCAGGCGAAGTCGTGACAATGTGACCAATGACTTTATAACCATCCGGCGGGATTGGGAGCCATATGTATCCATCTTCACCTTGGCTTATATTCAAACCTTTACTAGTCCATATAAGAGTATAGTCTATGGGATTCTTTAGGGCGCCTCGTGATGGGTCACCTGTGGTGTCTTTAGCTGTAAGAACTGCTAAAGCCATAGAGTCGTGTTTGCAGACATGACCAATTAAATAAAACCCAGTTGGGATGGAAGTTGGTTCATAAAAGGATGCACCAAGACCCTTTGGACCACCGCTATGTATGTCCCATATTTTTTTGAAATGCAAAGCTTCATACACTTCTAATCCTCCAAGATCAATTGATTTCTTTCCAAAGTCTCCACCTGTGCACGGGTTGATTATGATTTACAGATTTAATATTTTAAAATAATTGTACAACAATTAATCACAATCGTATTTCATCATCGGTAATTAAACATAAAACTTCTTAAAATAACTGTACAACAATTAATTCACAATCGTATTTCAACATCGATACTTAAACATAAAACTTCCTATAATTAGACTAAGCCACGAAAACAATGAATTTAAAACACATTATTGAAAAAAATTAAAAAAAATATTAAGACAAAAAACTTTGATATTACGGAGTAGTATTGATTAACTCTCCGTTAGTCAAGAACCAAGACTTTATTTTTAAAAGAGTAGGTTTGCGATTCAAAAGGAGGTTGCGGCGCAGCTTGTTGCCCTATTATCCGCCGCCTACTTGTAATTTGTTAGGGATTGGTATGAAAAGTTGAATTGACCTTTAATTTTTTTTTCTTAAGATTTTAACATTTTTTATAAGGATCATATACAAATGCATATCATAATTCTTCTAATCTACTTGATGCACTAAGCAGAAAACCAAAATAATAAATTCACACAAGTGTTAGAATTATAAAGTCTGAAAGCACATTCATCGTTATGTTAATATCTGTAATTTTTATATAAATTTTGAATGTTAAAGTAGGAACATATTAAAGATAGAAAAACACAACAACATATGTTTGTACTATTGTGCTCTTGGGTTCACTTCACAAGAGAAAAGAAAGTATTAGAAGGAAATGTAAACTTTCTTGTGTTTCCATGTTTCATTTAAGGAAATAAGAGAAATGAAAACAAAACATGTAGTGTTATCGAGTTTCACTTAAGAAAGAAAAAGAAAAGAAAGAAAATATAAGTAAAATTAGGCCAAAGCCTTTAGTCTAGTTTTCATTCTGGTTTGAAAGGAAACGAAAGAAAGGATATGTATCATTTCTTTTCCTTTCCTTTCATTTCCTTCGGTTCTTTTCCCGTAAACTAGGGAACGGCAAACAATGGATTTGGCCTTAGGTAACCAATTTTTTCCTTCCTCTTCCTATCAATTTTCTTTTCAACAAGAAATGGCAAATAAATTAAAAAAATTAAATAAACAAAATCACGACAATATCTTCAAAAGATTGACATCAATTAATCGCGATCATCTTAATAGTCTATACATAAAAAGTTGGTATTCTGTGAGTATATATATGATGACCAGTAGCTTAGCTGCTCGTGTATCAAACTTATAAAATAAAAGAATATTAGATAGTTAGTAATGAAAATTAGTAATTATAAGATGATATTTTTTTAAATTAAGAAATAGAAACTATACTAAAATGACAAAAAAATGACACCACAAGGACTAAATTGACCCGAAAAAAAAATATTTGGATGAAAGTAACAATTTTTGACAAACCTCAGGAACTAAATTGACAATTAACTCTATTTTAAACCAAAAACCGCGTCCCGAGTTACAACAATAAAAAAAACATACATAATAAAAAATTTTATAATCCTATCTTTGACTAATGACCATTAATAATCGATACTAACATTTTATCTTACAATAATCCAACATTCTTTTTTGTTGTCAAGGGCAATCCCTTTAGCATAGTTATCATAGATTTACACCTGAGTTCACTAGCAATGATGATTGAGAATGAAATGGGGAAACATACAAGTGATATAAAGTGAAAAATTAATCTTATGATAATTATGTTAATGAGATTGCCCTTGATAATTATGTTAGAATGAATTATTGTCGACTAATTGGTCATAGTTTAGATTATTAAAATCAAATTTACCAAAGATATAACGTATAAAAGTTAATAAAATACCTGCAGGACATGAGACTGATGGACCAACAACATCAAATGGGATGACCACGGTATCGTTTTCCATGCTAGGATTTATAAGTAATGTTGAGAGATCATTATAAGCATGAGATTTGTTACAAACAATTTGAAATAGTATCAAAATTGTTTTATATATATGAAGTGAGAACCTAGAAACAACGATAGACGACATTTCTTCGGTAATTCTTGAGCACTCTTAAAATTTTGCTGTCTTATGTGTGTATATATACTTGTGTGTGTGAAACCATCTCTCTAGTTTAATTATCATTTACTTATATCTAAAGCATAGTTATCAAAGGCTCACTCAAGGTGCATAGTCCTCGTTTGGAGCCTAGGCGCGAGGCGTAAAAAAACGAGGGCCAGAGATAAAAAAAACTATTTTTAATACCAAGGAATTGAAGGCATTATAAAATGGATAATTTTGATGGGATGAAAAGAAATATGTTTGGTTATTATATAGTAATAGAAAAAAAGGGATTATTTCATAAGTAATATGATTCCTTTTATTTTTAGATTATGTTTTGTATGAAAGAATTGAAGGCAGAATGAAATTAGGAGAATTTTCATTCATTTCATTTTAAGAATTTTAAACCCCTGGTAAGGAATTTTTTTTTCTTCATTTCGTCAAAGAAAGGAATTAAGAGGGTGTTTGGGATTGATTATTCAAAATAGATTATGCGTTTTGGAAAAGCAGGGGTAGAGCTGCTTATAGATTATTGTGTTTTGGTAGCCTAAACAACTGATTATTTGCGTTTTCAAAACGGAATCCCAAACACTAAAAACTGATTATCTACGTTTTCAAAACGCAATAATCTAAAAATCAGATTTAAAACGCAATCCCAAACACCCTCTAAGTCTACGATAATAATGAAAATACTAATATTGATATACAATATTATTAAATTAATACAATAGTAATATTATATTAATATGATTTTAATTAATTCTTTTATTATTAAATTATTAGTAATATTATTATAGTATTTGTAATATTATATTTATATTATAATAATTTATGTGAAGTTGTGTTATACTATACTATATAGGTGCATAGAAGATATGCGATAAATCGATTAGTCAATGTTAATATTAATATACGATATAAAGAGTTACATTTTGAAACAACCAAGTTATAAATATTTAATTGATAAATATTGATTTAGGAGAAAATTAAATATTTAGTGAAATATTTAATTGTAAATAATTATTATGAAATGTTTAAATTAATTGTTTAGATAAACAATTAAAAATATAATAATTATTGTTATATTGGTAAATAATAAATAAAGAGTGTATTGTAATTATGAGATAAATATAAAAGGAGATATATCTTATATTTATGTCACAAATATAAATGGGTGATGAATTTGTATCTAATTATAGTTAGCTAAGGTATGTAGTTATAATATTTTTAAATATAAATAGAGGTTAAGGATTTAACACATAAGTATACTCTTTAAAAAATATTTTATAAATAAATATTAATCCAAATTGAATAAGAAGTTATTTCAATTATATTTCTTGTTTATATATAACTAGTTTATCCTTGGAAGTTGTGACAAAATGTGTGTACCAAAACTGGAATA
Source organism: Ambrosia x helenae (assembly GCA_030844895.1). Classification (NCBI taxonomy): domain Eukaryota; kingdom Viridiplantae; phylum Streptophyta; class Magnoliopsida; order Asterales; family Asteraceae; genus Ambrosia; species Ambrosia x helenae. The sequence continues at coordinate 19,486 of JAUTDX010004205.1, read as the reverse complement.
TGCCGTTTTTCCATAACTATTTTTTTTTGTAAAGGATCAACACTCGACAACTCATAAGACCTACTTCTAATTTTACATGTGCAACTTTTGCTTGTGTGAAGTCACTTTACAACTTTGTTACCTCTTCAAGATACTCTAAAGCTGCGATGTGAACCTGGAAAAAAACAAAAAAATTGGTATCAAATGATGCCATGATAATGATGATGATGATAAGCGATTCTGATGTGTAAAGTGTGCATATATGAAAAAAATGAAATACTTGTTCAATCTTTATTTCTCTACGCATACATAATTTAAGTATCTCTTTCCTAGCAACACCAATCAAAATACAAAGCAAAAAAAACTACTTTTGTGAATATATATGTAGTTTTTTTAAAGTAAACATCACTCCGCATATAATACCCCTAAATTTACACTTTGCCCAAGACTTGAACTTGGGTCTTTCCTAGAAGAAACTGTGCTTCTTACCACTAGGCTAGAACCTAAGTGACGAATATATATGTAGTTAGCAGGTTCTTATATGTATGTAATAGTAGGTTCAAAAACATATATACTATCTTAACATGATTAGTGACTGGCCTAGACATGATTAATGAATTACCTTAGCATATTGTGTTTTTTTCCTGCATGAACAAAAACCCACTAAAAAGTCATTTTTTGCATAGCACTATGGAACTCGTTGAAAAGATAATAAAACACTCGTTAATTTGGTGTAACTTTTTAAAAAAAATCATGTGTAAAAGTTATTAATGTTGAAAAATCGTGATGGAAAGTGCATGTGTCATGCACATGAGAGAAAAAAAAAGACTTCTGGAGAGAAATCAAGGGATGGATGGCCTCACCAAGTGTCATGTGTCATACCCCTTTTCTTTTATTATACATGTAGATGTAGATAACAATGATGACGACGACGACGACGATGATGAAAATGAAAACAACAATTATAGTGATAATGATAGTGATAATGATAATGATGGTAGATTTAAATCCATTAATAACATTAATTGTTATTTTTTAAGACTTATAATAGTAATTACGTATTTATATATATATAATAAACGAAAAGGGGTATGTCATATGACACTATGTGAGGCCTTGACATCCATTAATCTCCCTGCAAAAGTCTTTTTAATTATATTTTTAGTAAAGATAAGTATTAACTATTATTTTAAAATTTCAAATATTTTAATTAATATTTTTATTTTTATCTTTTCCTTATTTTCCTCTCACAATTTTTAAACATTATTAATTTTATATACGACATAATTTTTTTAAATTACACCAAATTAACGAGCGTTTTATTATCTTTCTAATGAGCCCCATAGTGCTATACAAAAATGAAAAAAATTGACTCTTTTTTAATGGGTTTTTGTTCATGCAAAAAAAATAAGCGTGTTTAGATAATTCATCAATAACGTCTAGGTAAGTCACTAATCATGTTATGATAGTATATATGCTTTTTAACTTACTATTATATATAAGAACCCGCTAACTACATATATATTCACAGATGTAGTCAGTTTGGTAAGAATATGTTTTTGTTCTATTTTAATTGATGATGCTAGGAACATTGATTACAAAGGTTGCTAAGCTAGTTAGATGTAGCCTATGATTCTTATACACCAGGTAAATCTCTAGTTGATAAGCGATAATTAATCACCCCACCATGCATGTCTCTAAAAATCAAATCATCATGACATATCATTTTATATCAATTTGGTTGCTTTTATCTGAGGTTCACATCACAACTTTAGAATGTATTGAGGAAGTGACAAAGTTTTAATAAGACTTCACTCGAGCAAGATATGCACACATAAAATTAGAAGTAGGTTTTATGAGTTATCGAGTGCTGATCCTTAAAAAAATCTTGAAAAAAATGACATATTCTTTTTACGGTACATACATTTTATCACTTCATATCAGATTTGTCTATCCAGGGAAGTAGATGGGGATAATCTAGTTTATAATATATAAGTTCATTTTATGTAAGTTTCGAAAAAAAAATATTGTTTTCTTTTGAAACTATTCAAACATTAGGGACCATACTTATCATTTACTCAAAATTGATTTAATTCTATCCCATAATTCTTATCCAAATCGTCCCACTCAACCCTCCAGTTCTAAATCGAGTCAATCATGCCAATAATTTCGAGTGAGAATCAAATTAACCGATTACAAACAAAAACTATATCATTCTCATGCCACGTGTACGATTGTTCAAAACATCATGATACTAATAAAGTTTAATATTTCATTTATTTGAATTACTAGATTATACCCCGGGAACGTCCCGAGGTTGAAAAATCTAATATGACATTTTAATTTTACATATGAAATAGAATGATGCGCTTTACAGTTACATGCATGAAAGCTTCGGGTAGCAGCTAACCTAAAACAACTAAATATATCTTCAATGTTAACGCCTAACCTTAAACAATTTATAACTCTAATATTAATATCTAACCTAAAACAATGTATAACTCCAATGCTAACGCATGTTGAAAATAGAATTCATATTTACTGATTTAAACATAATTAGTGACTTGCCTATACATGATTAATGATTTACCTGAACACTTTGTGTTTTTTTTCCTGTTTGAACAAAACCCAACAAAAAATAGTCGTTTTTTTTCTCTGTTTTTTATATAGCACTATGGTAGTCGTTGGAAAGATAATAAAACGCTCGTTAATTTGGTGTACTTTTTTTCTTTAAACAATCTCGTATATAAAAGATATTAACGTTTAAAAATTATGGGAGGAAACATAAGATAGAAAAATCTAATTTTGTTTTTAAATTATTTTTTTCCTAAAATATCTCAATGCCACATGGGATGACACATGGCACACTCAAGGAGGAGAATGCCTCTTTGAGTGCCATGTCATTAAAATGGCTTTGGTTTATTATATGTATAAATTTTTTTCATACAAGAAGCGAATTAAGAAATTAAACTATACAATTTTGATTAAGGAATCAAGGTCCAAAGCTCCAAAGTGATCCAAAGCTTGTGAAACTTCATGCAGCAAGAATCACATGTTTAAGTTGAAAGATGGGAGGGTCAACTAGAAATAGTTAGTGAGAATACATATTTTTTTGTAATGTAAAAGCTTGATTAAATTCAAAGTGTAATTCACATGTCAAAGATAATCGAAGGCATTTATGTGAAAACAGCCCTAGGCAAACAAATGCTAGTGTGACTTAATTAACCCACCTGGTTAGCTTAAATGCTAGTGTAACTTTGCCCAACAGGCTAAGACTAGATGATTGCGGTACATACCCTAGGGTTCTCCAAATGCTACTGTGACTTAACCCAATGGGTCAAGCCAAAATGATTGAATAACCTAACATGTAAGCTTAAGATATAAATTGGCACACCCCGATCAGGGAAGGGTTGGTCAAAATATATATTGTTACCAAACTTGCACAAAGGAAGCAACAAATAATTACAATTAATGTTTATACAAAGTCTAGTTCTAATAATAATAAAACTGAAATGAGAATTAAAATAAAATCTATTGTAAGGACGAATCGTGGCATTTGTCAAAGCATCCTATGAAGTTATGTCCTCTAGTCGATCATATCTCCAAGTTTTATAGGAACAGGTATTTAAGAATGTCAAGCCATGTCAATCACATGGCCTCCACATGTTGAAGACAATCTAGTCCAAGTTTCAAGCTGATTCAAATTCTATAATATCAAGTTGCTGTTGTTTTTTAAGATCGTTGCACCATCAACTTTGCACGTCACTTCAATGTTACATCAGCTTCTTCACAAGTCCGATTATCAGATCGACTTGATGCTCAATGGGAGAGATTCTAATATCTCAGGGAAAGAGAGTGCAAGTTGAAGATTCTGAACACAACTGAAGGATTATATATAATGACCCCTTAGATTTTTGTGAGCATCAGCCAATCTGTTCTGATCGTACCAGTGAAGGTACTTTCCATTGAAGATTATCCAGAGTTAGCATTGTCTAAAAGGGAGTCATTCAAAAATTTGTGGAGCAGCCAGTTAAAGACAAATCGAAGATTATTTCTGAAGTCTCAACTAAAGACAATCTCTGGAAACATTCAAGGGGGAGACTGTTGATTCAAGATTGAGTATCTAAATCTTCGACTATATCCAAGGGGGATTTTGTGATGCCTTATTGTCCATAGCCGGGATTTATCGAATCCTTAATGTATATTTTATGTAATTTTAGTTTTGGTCTCGTTTGTAAAGTTAGAGTTGTGGGCTAGAGAGAGTTGAGCCTTAGGTTTGGGTCCAAGATATAATACACAAACCCATGCCCTAATTTACCTAACCTTGAGTCATTATCATATTCCATTTTCTCTTTCTAGAACACCCATACTCTCACTTTAGGTTCTCATTAGGTGTAATCCTTGAAATTGTTATATTTCATATATATATATCCTAGTGATTAAAGTAGATTAGATAATTGTTCTTCACGATTTATTATTGGGTTTTTGGCGTGTGTCTGGATTTCGCTCTTTCACACACTTACACACACATACACGAGTAAAATACGAGAATTTGATCCCCGAAAGGACTTCAGTAATATTGATTGTTTATCCTTTGTGACAGGAACATTTAGCTTGGTTAACTTAAGACACTTTTGAATTAACCTAAACTCAACTAAAAACTATTAAGGGGGATTCATACGTCTTCTGGTAGTTCCCAAATCTAGATCCAATGTTTGATTTCTGGTAGTGAGGTAGATTCCTTTGGGTTTCTAATATCCAAACTAGATTCCAACAAGGGTTTCTGATGTGGACATGATCCGGGTGACAAGTTTTTGGCATTGCACTAGAACTTTTGGGGTTTCTAGTATTGAACCAGATCCATTTGGGGGTTAAGAGTTAGTATTGTTAAGTCACCTAATAATCAAGCTAAAATCAAACTTATATCTAATTGAGTACTAAATATTAAGGTCGTCAATAATATCTCTTAACAAATACTCTTTGAGACTCCCGTCGATAAACTGATCAAGAGTTATGAAGGTTTATAAGTTAACAATATTATATAAGGATAAATAAACTCAAGATGTAATTAACTAATTTCAACTCTCACAAAGCCGTTAACCAATGGGGAGTTCATACAAAAACTAACCCTTCCACACCTAATGTAGAGATTGAGGGAAGAAGTGTCTTTAACAAGAGCTTTCTTCCACTTTATTCTAAAAAGATAAATAAGAAAATCCAAACTTAAATGAGTGGTTTTGTGGTGGTTTGGGAAGATGTCTATAAGCCATAACTCATTCTTTCCAAAAATTTGTACAACATGTCTCAACGAGATCGGGGCCAAGTTGACTAGGAGAAGACCGACTTAGGGTCAACAGTCCAAAGACAACTTCATGGCGAAACTAGCATTTTGCGGGAGCCTACTAACCAATCTAGTTGCCTGATCACAACCCCTCTCTCATTTCTTTTCTCATCTCCAATTCTCAAAGGGGTCGTTCACCTATGTTTTCCATATCAATAACCAAATATCTATTACTTTTAGTATATCTAGTTTGGTTATTCGATCAGTATCTTCTATTGAAAGTTTTATATACTACTATCTAGAATTTTTTGCATTAATGGGTGATTTAGAAAAGAAAAAAAAAGAGTGCAATTAAGTGGGATGATCAATATAAGTGAAATTAGGTAGTTTGCTAAATGAATCAGCGAACTTCAGCCTAGTATTGTCGAAAAGAGCCGATCAATGATGAATGATTTGATAGGAGGTCAATCTCTCTGATCCATGCTGCATTCTTGCATGAAGTTCGCTCAATGGAACAACAATCTTGCATAGTTCGCTGATCCATTCTGCAAAATGATTGAAGTTCGTTGTTCGGTTCCACCAACTTCATCCAAGTTCGCTGTTCAATTTTCACAACCTTGCATAGTTTGCTGTTCATTTGCATGATTCCTTATACAAGTTTGTTGTTTTAATGCACGATCTTGCATAGTTCATTGTTTCACTGCATTAAGTACAGGTTTATATAAGGGCCAATAGATATCTTTAGTTTAAGTGAGTGAAGAAATGAATGATGGAATGGAACCAAGTGGAGAAGATGACCGTTGGATGCATGGCTTTAAAGTTTAATTTTTTAATATGTCTTCAAGATATTGTGTAGTTGCAAGTTTGTGTATGTTGGGATAGTGCATGCTTTATTGCTTTAGCATACTTTAATATTATTTCCCTGTTCCCACTTGTATATGCAGGCTATTTATAGGTTACTTTGTTTGTCAAATAATAAACCATTTGTTCATTAATCTTCTTCTTTGGCAAGTTCAATATACAGAGAGTTTTTTAGTATGTGTCCTGTGTGTGTCTTAAGGGGCTTGAAACTAACAGTTCGTTGTTCGGTTCCACAAGCTTGCCAAGGTCACAGTTTTGAATTATTCTTTCTCGTATGCAGGCTTTGTCCATGTGAACATTTCCCCACATGCAGGTATATAGTATTGCATCAAGGTAAATAATGTTGGAAATTTATTAATTAAATATTATATTACTATGTAATATAATGATATTTAATTAAAAAAACTATATGGATGAGAGATCTAAGATTTAAGTGTGTGTGGTGAAACTTTGGTGTTGTGGGAATTTGTGTTTGTCTCACATTGGTGGAGATATAAATCATGTGTTGGTTTATATGTAGAATTTTGTAGAGGAATGTATTTCTATATAACAGGACGCACCCAGTGGCAGCTAGGAGGGTGCAAAGCACCCGACGCGCCCGAGCCCGGGCACGGGCTCAGGCACGGGACCGGGACGAGGTGATGGGCGTAATGTGGCGTTTTGATGGCGCACTTTGCACTTCGCATGCTAGCATTGTCGTGATCTTCTTGAGAGCTGCCTTTATATTTGTTTACTGAACTTGGACTGGTGTGGCTCGAGCCTATGGCTAGGACTAGTTAACTGGTGTGGTCAAGTCCTTTCATAGTGTTGGAAGACCTTGTGGTTCACTTGCGTATTGAGGAAGATAACAAAGTGTCTAAAAAAGGAACTCAAATTGAAGGTTCTGCAAAGGCTAACACTTATGAGCGTGGTTAGTCTTCAAGGACACAAGGGCAACAAAGGCCACAAATTTAGAGAAAAATGAAAAATACTGGTTGGGACCTTGGGCCTAGTAAAGGTGGTGCAAAAAAGAAGGTTAGTTACTTCAAAGGGAAATGTTACAATTGTAATTAAGATGGTCACAAAGCAGATCAATGCAAGGCGCCTAAACGTGAGAAGGCGTTTATGGTTGTTGATGATGATGTGCCTTTGGTGGCTATGATTTCAGACCTCAGTGCCATGAAGGAGGAGGATAATTTGGTATCTAATAATCCAAAATGGTGGTGGGTGGGCACTAGGGCTACTCGTCATGTTTGCCTAGACAAGACCCTCTTTAGTACGTATAAAGAGGTGGTGGGAGATGAGAAGCTGTACATGGAGAATGATGCTACAGCAGATATCAAGGGTGACGGTGATGTGATCTTGAAGTGGATCTCTGGAAAAGAGTTCACTTTAAGCAATGTGCTTTGTGTTCCCGATTTGCATAAATGTCTTGTGTCAGGTTGGTTTCTTAATAAGTTTGTTTTTTGTCTACTCTTTGAGAGTGACAAGTTTGTTTAAAGTAAGCGTTGTATGTTTGTTGGTTAGGGCTATGCCCAGAATGATATGTTCAAACTCAATGTAATGGCTGTTACTAAGAACATGAATAAGAATGCTACTACTTCTGCTAACTTGGTTGAGTCTCCTAATGTTTGGCACCGTCGTCTTGGTCATGTTAATTTTAATTCAATGCATCATTTGATTAAATTAGATTACAAACTAACTTTTGCCGTAGACTCTAAATAAAAATGTAAAACATGTGTTGAAGCCAAACAAGAAGATCACATTGAAATCATTTAATCGAATAACTGAGCCCCTTGACTTGATTCACACTGATGTGTGTCATTTGAAATCGATTCCCACTAGAGGTGGCAATAAGTATTTTATTACGTTTATTGACGACAATACACGATATTGTTATGTGTATTTACTTAAGAGTAAAGATGAAGCAATTGACAAGTTTATCTTCTATAAAGCTGAAGTTGAAAATCAACTTAATAAGATAATAAAGCGTGTGATCAGAAGCGATAGGGGAGGTGAATATGTCTCGCCATTTAGGGATGAATGTGCCAAAAGTGGCATAATACACGAGTGTACCCCTCCCTATACACCTAATCAAGTGGCATTATGGAACAAGAAAATCGTACACTAAAGGATGTAACACCATATCTGTTATGGGGGGAACATACATCATCCTACAAACACTTGAAAATGTGGGGTTGCCTGGCCAAGGTAATTGTTATACCTCCCAAGGCTCTTAGAATTGGGCCCAAAACTGTTGATTGAATATTTATTGGATATGCCCAAAATGGGACTTCACATTGTTTTCATGTGCATGAATCCAAATATCCTGATGTTCATAAGAACTCCATAATAGAAACAAGGCCATGAAATGCAACTTATTTTGAATAGGAGTTCCCTGTGTTAGAACAAACTCATGCGAGTTCATCAACAACGTTTGATAAGGTTGTTCAAAATAAAACCCATGAACAATTAGAGACTGGAGAGGTTGAGCAAGAAGAAGCAAAAGGCAAAGGATTGAAAAATATTTTGGGCCTGAATTTATTACCTATATGGTTGAGAGTGAGCCTCAAACATATTGAGAAGCAGTCACCTCTTTATATGGACCTCAATGGAAAGAAGCCATCAAAAAAAGAGATTGATTCTATTTTACAGAATCATACTTTGGAGTTAGTTGATCTTCTAACAGGGTGCAAGCCACTTGGATATCGATGGATATTCAAGAGAAAGATGAACATTGATGGCTCTATTGACAAGTATAAGGCAAGGCTCGTAATCAAAAGGTATAGACAAAAGGAAGGTCTTGATTACTTTGACACGTACTCGCCTGTGACTAGAATAACCTCTATAAGATTGGTGCTTGCAATTGTAGCTTTGAGAAATTTGGAAATACATCAAATGAATGTAAAAAATGCATTTCTAAATGGGGAATTAGAGGAAGAGACTTACATGGAGCAACTTGAGGGTTTCTCTACTCCTGGCCAAGAAGGCAAAGTATGTAAACTCGTCAAGTCATTGTATGGCTTAAACCAAGCTCCAAAACAATGGCATCAAAAGTTTAACGGTGGTTTCAAAATAAATGAATGCGGCAAGTAAGTCTTTGTGAAGCACACTTCTAAAGGTTATGTAATCTTAGGTCTTTACGTGGATGTTATGCTTATCATTGGGAGTGATGACAAGATGATCAAATCTACTAAAGACATGTTGAAAGCGAGATTTGGCATGAAAGACATAGGTCTAGCTGATGTAATTCTTGGAGTGAAGATTATTAGAACCCAAACTAGTCTTGTGTTAAGTCAATCTCATTATGTGGATAAGATCGTTTAGAAGTTCAATTCGGAGGACACAAGTGTGGCTCAAACTCCGATTGATACCTCTCAACATTTGTCAAAGAATAGAGGAGCTGGTGTTGCTTAATTATAGTATTCAAGGATTATTGGCAGTTTGATGTATCTCATGTCATGTACCAGGCCAGACTTAGCATATGCTGTAAGCAAACTAAGTAGATATACTAGTAATCCTAGTACTGAACATTAGAAGAGCATCACAAGATTGTTATTGTATTTGAGATACAGGAGGAATTCTGGACTGCATTATGGCCAAGATCTAGCTGTTGTGGAAGGATACAGTGATGCCAATTGGATATCCGATATAAAAGATTCTAAATCCACAAGTGCTTTGTGTTTACCCTTAGAGGAGTAGCTATAGATTGGAAATCTTCCAAGCAAAGTCTTATAGCTAGGTCCACAATGGAATCTGAATTTATTGCTTTAGATAAAGCTGGAGAAGAGGCGGAGTGGATACATCAGTTTTTGGAATATATTCCAAGATAGCCAAATCTTGTGACGGCTATTTCCATACATTGTGATTGCTAGTCGACAATTAGGTAGAGCTTAAAGTGCAATATATAATGGAAAATTGAGGCACATACAACGTAGGCATAATACGATATGACAACTCCTCTCAACAGGGGTCATCACTATTGATTATGTGAAGTCAAAGGATAACATTGCATATCCGCTTACAAAAGGCTTAAGCAGAGAGGCAATGCACCAGTTGTCGAAAGGAATGGGACTAAAGCCCTTGAAGTAAGTTTACACAACGTAAAACCTATCCTTAAAGATTGGAGATCCCATAATCTAGGCTTAATAGGACTATCTAACTGTACGAACTAAGATCACTGTGGGGGAGTACCCCAAAACATAAAGGGAGTTGTGTACTTCCTAGTCCATCCATAAAGAAATCAGTGATGCCAAAGGAGATTAAGCATACGGCTTTTAATGATTTTGGTAAAATCACCTATGTTAGAGAAAAGTGGGGCCGCTTCAAATGGAATTGTGTGGGGGCACAACTCATAGAGCACTCGTAGAACCAAGATAGTGCTCCATGACCATAAATAGACACGACAATAAGTGGTTAGCCAGAACAGGGAGAGTAATTTATGATGTGTAACAACGTCTACGTAAACACGGGTTGGTTCACGGACACCGCGTCTACTAACCGCTAGGAGACAAAGTACATGTCAAAAAGGAGGTTCGAAGGGAATACCTACCTATTCTGCATTGCTTAACCGCTGAAATTTTATTGTGACACTTGAGTGTGTGGGTTGATCTCCATTCATGTGGGGGATTGATGGAAATTTATTAATTAAATACTATACTAATGTTTAATATAATGATATTTAATTATAAAGCTAGATGAATGAGAGATCTAAGCCTTAAGTGTGTGTGGTGAAACTTTAGTGTTTTGAGAATTTGTGCTTGTCCCACATTGGTGGAGATATAAATCATGTGTTGGTTTATATGTAGAATTCTGTAGCGGAATGTATTCCTATACAACAGGACACACCCAGTGGCAGCCAGGAACCGAGCCCGAGCTCGGGCACGGGCATGGGACCGGGACGAGGGCGATGAGCGTAATGTGGCGTTTTGATGGCCCACTTTGCACTTTGCATGTTCGCATGGCCACGAATCGATTGAGAGTCGCCTTTATTATTTTTTACTGAACTTGGACTGGTGTGGCTCGAGCCTATGGATAGGAGTAGTTAACTGGTTGTGGTCAAGTCCTTTCGAATTCCTAACTTTTCAAGGGTCATTAAGTCCTATAATTCAATACAAACTCAATTATCATTGAAATCTTTATTCAATACAAACTTTTGGCTTTGTTTTCATTTGGTTGATAAATACATAGTTGTGTGCTTAGTTTGAATACATTGAAACTCTCGGAATTCATGTTCACGAACCACCGCCTTCTTTCAGATGATTTTTCGAACTTTTCTGCCATCCACGCTCTTGTTTCAGGTGCTAGGTTTTTTCCGGCAGTGCCATCTTCTTTGGCTATTGTACCTTGGGAAACAGACGGGTTCACCTGGGTAGCCCAAAATCTGTTTTAAGGGAAGCGTGTTTTACACGTGCCTCATTCTCTTCCGGTCTATTTTCTTGTTTTTGTATCTTTCCTTTCTGTTTAATCTTAATTGTATTGTAATCCGAATATATTTAATAAATTTGGTATTTCTTTTATTTTATGAATGGTGGTTCTTACAAGTAGTTTCTTTTTCTTCAGATTTTTAGGTTGTAGCTAGTACACCACAAATTTATCAAGAATGTAGAATGGATCAGCGAACTATACAAGATTGTTGTTCCATTCAGCCAACTTCATGCAAGAATGCAGTATGGATCAGTGAGCTTAATTGACCTCCTATCAAATCATTCATCCTTGATTAGCTTTCTACAACAATACTATGCTGAAGTTCGTTGATTCATTCAGCAAACTACCTAGTGGAATTTTGAGAAGCTTTGGAGCTAAGTTCTATGGTAGTGGAATTCTCTCCCCAAAGAATGTTTAGACTCATGTAAATAGTTAGAATATGTTACTTATTAAATAATGTTTTGCTAACATTTGAAATATGTTTTGGATCGAACTTACTATTGAAGTTATAATAATATGGTTTCTACATTACAATTTTATTGAACATTTATTTTATATTGTAAATAATGTGATTATTGTGACAAAGTTATGCGCCATTGAAAAATATTACATATATTTAACTAGAAACGGTTTTAGCTGACACAAAATTTATCACACAAAAAGTTTTTTATATTGTGGCAAAAAATAGTGCTACTAAAACTAGTATGACTATGTAATTAGAATTACTTTTTAATTGCACAAAATATGTGCTGCAAAAGTTTCTTTTATACTGTAGCAAAAAAAATGCCACTAAAAGCCCTAAAACTTTGTGCGGCAGAATGAAAAAGTAACACTAAAAGGCTTAAGTGTTAGCACTTCTAGAGGGTGTTTGGGATTGAGTTTGGAAATGCAAAAGTCCTTTTGGTCAAAAGTACTTATTGGCTTGTGACTTTTTGAAAAGGAGTTTCAAAAAAAGTGTTTGGATTAGCTTTTGAGATGAGAAACGTCAAAAAGTCAATAAATTGTTATTTTAAGTGTTTCTCTTAACTTATTGCGAATATTGGTTGTATGAGTGGTAAATTTGTAATTTTTTTCCAAAAGCCAGGATTTTTAACTTTTCAAAAACAGCTTTTTCACTCTTAAAAGCCAAAAGCCAAAAATCAAAACAGAAAGTGTTTATGGGTTACACAAACAGCTTATTAACTTATTGGCTTTTCCAAAAAGCCAATAAGTCAATAAGCAGTTTTGAAACTCAATCCCAAACACCCTCATAGTGACACTTTTTTTATGTGCCGCCCATTCCTGTAGGTGTTTAGTAGCACTTTTTTAGCTATTAGTGACACTTTTTGTATGTCACTAAATGACAATTTTTTTGTAGTGTTTCATCTATGTTGATTATACCCAACTAGTTGCACTATTTTTTTTCTAAATAATCCATTAATGCAAAAAGTTCTACTATCTATCATCTATCATTTTCTTTGTAAAAACTTATTAAAAAAAAACCCCTTTAAGAAAAACTGACCCTCCATTATATTTTTATTTCAATCGATTAGTTAAATTGTGAAAGATTAAGTAGGGGAAGCCTTGTCTTTCGATTCAATACTTGGTTTTTATTTAGACTATATTAGACCATTAGGTTCCACTACTATAAAACCGACCAACTAACGCGGTCAACTTCAATTAAAGACGCGGACAAGCTACGACCGCGACCAATGATCCAAATTTAGCAAAAATTTAGCGTTCACATTTGTAATATTGCTTTTAGTCCACTTTAAGACACGCTATACGGATTTCAAAGGTTCTTATAAACCCAAATGAATAAAGGCATCTGCTTCAAAATTAATAATAACTTCTCGCCATTCGAAAAGAAAAATAATAACTTCCCTCAATACATATCTCATCTTTCTCTCTCTAGGAATACACACACCCTCTTTTCTCTGCATCCCTTTCTCTCTCTCTCTCTCCCTCTCTCTCTCTCTCTCTCTCTCTTCTCACACACTATCAAAAGCTCATAACTGTGGGTGGAGGATGGTGGGGCAAGGTGGCTGAAGATGGAGATAGTGATGGTGGTGTTTGGTGAAGGAGACGGTGGGGTTTGAGAGGATTGAAAGGCATGGGCTGATTTAGAGTGGGGTTTGAGCGGATAGAAAGGCTTCGGCTGATGGTAGATGATGGAGGTGGCGGAGACAGAGGTTGGTTACGGGAGGATGAAGACGGTTGGATCTGATTCATTCTTCCCGAGATCTAACGTTGAAGAAGCTTGAAGTCACTAGATCTGTAAGTGTATTATTAGGTTTTTTATAGTTAGTGTATGATTTTGAATGGTTCAGATCTGTAAGCTTTGAACATATGTATATGTATGTATTTAAACTGCATGTGAAATTGATTTTGTATAATTTCTTCTTCTTCAATCTATAAGCAGATTTTAACGAATGTATGTATGCTTTAAAGTTATATGAACTGGGTGGTTTTTTGAGAGGCTCCGGCAAGACGCCGGAGTATTCATTTTTTTCAAGCGTATTGATCAAAAGATGCGGTTGTGCAACCGCGACTGATACTCGTTGTACTTAAAGACGCGCTGCATTAAGACGCGGATAAGACTGCATTAAGATGCGGTTCCTATCCGCGTCTAATTATACCCAAATCACCGCGTCTTTATCTACAAATCACTGCGTCTGTTGTTGCTTTCTGTACTAGTGTTCTCTTCCTGATGTGTGTATTAGTTAAAATAATAATCATTTTTATAAATTTAAAACTTGATCACGTTTTGGTAAAAAATCATAAATATTATATTTTAATTACTAAAATTAAACCACAATAGTGACATTATTTGGAAATAATTTGTCTATCTATTATGCTGGACGAAAATCCAACGTTAACTCGAAAGAAACACATAGAGGTTCATATCAGTTCATTCGTGAGAAGGTTCTGCAAGGTTATGAATTTATGGGAGAGGATGAACATGGTGGAAGCAAATATCGAGAGGGGGTATAAGGTATTTCTCATTGGGTGGCTTGGAGGGAATTAAACGACGACGACCCACCACCACCACTACTACTACCACCACGACTACTACTACTACTACTACTACTACCAACCTCTACTACTACTACTACCACCACCACCACCACCACCACTACTACTACCACCACCACTACCACTACCACTACCACCACTACCGCTACCACAACCACCACCACTACTACCACCACCACCACCACCACTACCACCACCACTACTACTAGTTTATTATTTCATGTTTATCCTAGTGTTAAAAATATGTAATTGATTATATATTGTTTAATTTCTATGGTTGACATATTATTATTGTGGGCTAATTTCCTTTGAGTATTGAGCTTGATCATGTTTTGTCTATTTTGGCTCAAATTTGTGTGGATGGCAAAAGGCTGGCCCAGGTCGTATGGCCCAGCTGGTGTAAAAGGGGGTAGATGGTTCGAGAATTAGGTTAACACCTCATAATAATATCTCTCTCTTTCTCTCTCTTCTGAGTCTACAGCTGGTGATTAGGGTTTCCATCACCAAGGAGTTGAAGGATCTATTCATCATCCTGTGTATTTGTCTTATATTGTTTAGATCTATTTGTAAGATCGTTCTATCTTTGTCTTGTATTGTTTATTTGATTTAGATCAACTGGTGTGTTAATCAGTTGATCAGACTTTGTATTGTTAAAAGTTCTTCTGTTTAGAAAAACTCTAGGGGTTTGGTTGGGAGATTTTTTGGTTTGGGTCCCTAATAAGATTTTGGTCACCTGTTTTGTCGCTATTTCTCTGTTCTTTGTGTTTTATTGTGTTGATTTGTTGTTCTGGATTGTGTTGAATATTGTTTTGGATCTAGATTCTTTACATGGTATCAGAGCTCAAGCTCTTTTATCATTAATCTGATTCTGTTTGTCTTCCGCTGCAAACCCTAGAACTGTGTATCATATAGATCTAAATCTAGATCTATAGATCTTAGATCTAGGGTTCTGAGTTCTTGACTAACTGTGTCTTATCTTTTGAAGGTTGGTTATTGAAGATCTGTTGTCAACACACTGTTGGTTGTGGATCAGTTGGTTGAATCACTATTGTAGTGATTAGTTGGCATTGGATTGCTGTGCAACCAGTAAGTCTGTTTTGATTTCTATTCTTTATTAGTATTGTTTTGTATTGCTTGCTTGGTTGCTGGAGTACCTTGTAAGTCTTCTCTCTTCTAGTCTTTAGTATTGTTGTCTAGAGTTCTTGGTCGGGTTAGGGGCTGGCGTTGATATTGTATTGTCTTTGTTGGTGTTCATTTGTCTAGTTTGTCTATTCTGACTTCTGGTCTGTCTATTCTTGGTGTATTATCTAGTATCATATTGTCTTGAGTCTGAGTCTAGGGAATAGGATCCCGTGATAAGACCTGCATGGGCACCTTGAGTGATGAACCCATGATCTGGATCACTGTCACAGCGTCGCCTTAGATTTGTTTCTGTCTGATTCTGTTGATTATCTGTGTATTGGCTCTTGGTGTTTGTGTGTTTCTTTGTGTCTTGGTTCTTGTTGATTGTTTGTATTGATGAGTCATGGGTCATACTAATCCTCATCCTCCTATTCCACCTCAGATACCAGCAGGATCAGGAGGTGCTGATCCTGCTGGTGGTCCATTGCTACCCTTGTTAGTAAACTTGACATTAGTGATCTCTTGTATCTTCATCCTAGTGATACAAGTAGTCTGACCATAACTACTACTAAACTTAAAGGAACAAAAAATTATACTGTTTAGGCTAATTGTAGAGGATCGTTTTTACAAAAACAAGTTAGTTGATCATACAAGTCTACCAATCCAGGTGCGGAAACCTAGATCAGTTACAAAATGACAGTAATCGAATCAAACACACACAAATTCACCTTTTCAACATCCATTTCATTCATAAACAATTGATATAAACTTTACAATTAGGGTTTCAGATGAAATAATCACGTTCTAGACACTTCGTGAAAACCTAGAGAGAAAACAGACCCAACACACTAACACAAATGGCAAAAGTTATTAGAATTTTTTTTTTCACTTTATATAGGGCTGCACATTCGACCCCACGATGTGGTCGAATGTGCACGTTCAAACCCTATACAAGGTTCGAATCAGCACAAACTTCTTCAGTCTTCTTCATTCAACCATTATCAGCTACCTTCGACCCTTTGTATCTACATTCGACCTTCCAAATTATCACCTTCGACCCACGTTTTCTCTAAAACATACCAAAATGTACAATCCAAAGCATTAGTCGCAAAACATGTATCTACAAACTCTCCCTCGACTATTGCTTGGATTGCTGTCATTCATAATCCATTCTCTTGTTCATTAACTTGATCCCCAGCTGCTTCTTCTGATCTTAGTCATTTCAGGCTCAAGTTTACGTTTAGTCAACTTCTTCGGCACTACATTCATCTTCACGCGCCTTCCCCAGTTTCTTCTCTAAATTACTCACAGAGTTAATATCATATGCAGAACAAAACACAAACCACATTATGATATTTCCTCGCTTGATCAGCATCCTTTTCTTCACAATAGATTGGGATTGTAGTACAACATGATGATGTCTTCAAATGAAACAGTTTATGATCCACACCGGATCAAAAACATGTATCTTCTTGTAAGCACCCTTCTTGTCTTGCAACAGTATCACTGCCCTCGGCTATTCTCCAATCATAGTACCACATTACAAATTCAGAGCTGAAGTGCTGCTGAATCGGCATCAATGGTATTGTTTTCATAACAACTAGAGGTTTATACTTTAACGTAACCTTCTTCATGCCCGTAGCAGGATCAATCTCTTTGTGCACTTTTCTCTTGGGATATTGAGGAGTAAACATATTCCATTTGGTTCTACTCTCCCAAGTCATCTTGTCAGTAAACCAACCTACAGCTTCACAGTTAGAAGAAGCCCCAGACAAAGTGAATCTACATATTTCTCTCACCGCCCAGTACGGTAGAGTCTTTTAAATCATGAAATCTGTAAAAATACAAGAGCCCCTTTTCCCACTTCACTCCAATACACTTCAATTGTCTCAAATACTTCCAACCGAAAGCTCTGCCCTTGAATAACTCATTGTGGTATTTGTAGAATCCACCCTGTGCTTCTGGTTTAGGTAGTTTATTATCTTGTTCTTTCAATCTTTTCAACAAAGCTTTCAACTCATCACTGTGTTCTCCCCGTTGGTTTCTGAACATCATCTTCAAATACTGTTTTCTCAAACTCTTTACTCTTCTTCTTAGCAAGATACTCTGCTTCATTTAGATTCACTTCATTTAAATCTGGAAATACTTCATTTTCTTTGCTTCTGAAGTATTCAGGATATTCCTCATGTGTAATATCCTCAATCTCTATCTCCTCACGTTCCAGAGTCTATTCATCAGAATGATTTTCAACATCCTTTTCAGGAATATCTGGAATCACCTGTTCATCCATAATTTCCTCCAGTGTCTTCCCAGCCTGCAGTGTTATACCTTCTAAAATCTCCTTTGCAACTGTAGCCGACACTTCACCTTCCTCCAAATCCGGATCATTATATTCTAACTCATATTTCATATCATCAGCTGCAAAGATATCTAGAAACTTTCAAGTCGGTTCAATTGTCCAGACTTTTCTATTAAGCATCTGTCTGTACAAATTCTTATCATCTCAGACAACGATTTGATCTTTTCCGTCCAGAAATATCATCATCTTCATCAACATTCTCACCGGAAGTCTTCTTAGAACTAGACTGTCCAGCACCTCCTTTCTCATTCATTCTTTCTTGAAACTCAAATTTATCAACATCATCATCATCATCTAAATCATCATCATCATCTTTCTTATTACCACCTGACTTGTCTCCAGCATCATCATCATCATCATCAAGAACTATCATTAGATCCATCATCATCCTCCTTTTCCTCAGATGAATAATCATAGTCAACTTTTTCTTCTTCGTCCTCCTCTTCTTCTTCACCTTCTTTGAGTTGAGGGCTCTGGAGTACAAATCTTCAATCAATTTGCTCATTTTTCTATTTTCTTTACTTTACTCATTTTCTTGTTTCAACCCGTAACACCTTTATTTTTCCGGTGTTTCTTTTACTTCTAGACTAGACTCCAACTCTTTATTCTCATCTTCAAGCAACTTTAACTTATCCTCCAACTCATCCTGATTTTCTTTTGATGAAACAACGATCTGCAACATCTTTTCATCATTCTTCTTTAAACTTCTCAATCTCCTTTTGTTGCTGATTAAAAGTTTTCATCATGTCATCAAGCCTTTTGTTAACTACCTCCATCGCATCACCAGAAACTGTTACTTTTGGTGTGGATGTCTCAGCAACCGGATCTTTCTTCTTTTGAAACTTTTTCAATACATTATCCACAGCAACTGCAAAATCTTTAGCTGTTTCTTTACAAAGTCTTTTCTGTCTCCTTTTCACTTGGAGAAGTAATTGGAGTAGTTGCTTTTGATGAAGTCTCAAGGTACTTTCTTTCCTACGATCAATACCTCAACTTCTCTCTCTCTCTCTCTCTCCTCTTTTAGGGTTTTCTTTCTCATCTCTCTTAGCCATCGTCTTAAACTTAGGCTTCTTTTGTTTCACACCCACAACCGGAGATCCAACAAAATCTTGTTCACCAATACCAAGATCTATTTCATCATCATCAATAGCAATTGGACCATTTTGTTGTTATTCCTCAATTGTTTTATTCAAACTTTCGGACTCACCAGCCATAGTGGCCTTGGGCTTGGTTTGTTTGACAGTTTCATCACCAAATCCCATACCTCATCATCTTGAGTTTCCTCTGAGTCAACAGACTCTTCATCAACCAACTTGTCTTTGTCTTACCTACTCCCTTTCTAGTCATACTTTTCTTTCTTTTTGTTGGTTCAACCTCAATCACCACTGATTTCCCTTTGCCTTTGCTACCCTTACCACCTTTTGCACCCTTATTCACCACCTGACGTTTCCTCTTCGTATCAG